>JAUMHH010124077.1:0-16002 GCA_032359455.1 Chlamys rubida
ATCTAGTCTTCACAACAATGTAGGATACAGCGAATATCATCTAGTCTTCACAACAATGTAGGATACAGCGAATACCAGCTAGTCTTCACAACAATGTAGGATACAGCGAATACCATCTAGTCTTCACAACAATAAACTGACCATGCATCTGTTTGGCTCTTTTAGGACTCACTGGTGATGAGGAGGTCACTTAAAATGACATTTGTCATGTAAATGTGTTACAAAGGGTAGGTACCTCTGTATAATTAATAATCAGACTTGAGTATAGTTCACCGACAACTGTTTCAGAATCTGCATTTTTTCTCCTTTAAGCAACACAGCGTACAGATTTAACGACTTGTAACTTTTTGTGGCGTTCCTGTTTTGGTGATTCTCGCGTTGGCGTAGGGACACTAAATAATTTAAAGCTCCTAAACTTGTCTTCCGACCACGTATATGGAGAGTTAAAATTACTTTTATGACACCTATAACGAAAAGGTACAGGGAAATCATTTTTACATGCACTGAACAAAGGACTGACCAGCAAAGTAAATGATAAGGACCGCGTATACACTGATCATAGTATCAAACTCCTTAACCAATTAAAGAACTAAAATATATTATGAGATATAAAAAGACAATATCTCAATAAGAATGTTTGGTTTTGTTTCTTTAACAAAGTCGAATAAAATAAGAAATAACATTGACTTTCTACTTTTTAAAAAAGACTTACCTTAAGCATAGCATGACCACCCTCAAAACGCTATATTTGTTCAAACATTCAACGGACGTAACACATGCGTTATCCTAAAATAATAAGCCTCAACATATCATTCTAAAACAAAATACGTGTGAAAGGTACAATGTTCCTTGCTAAGGGAAGTAGACAATAATCGACTTCTTAAGACACTCTGTTTATGTGAGAACAAATTCCCGATCTTCTTCATTGGGACAAAGGTGAAGATGGGTATGTAATGATAGTCTTTTCGCGGTAAAAATACCCACAGGGTGTTATCAGTAATGTCGATGGTGCTTTTAGTGCAGGGTAAATCAATACCCTAAAACAGCAACATGTATTCTAAAATTACTTAACATGGCTTGAAATGCGTGGAACCTATAACGTGTGGGGTTAGAGCTCGCTACATTTCTAAAAGGTTTCCAGCGACGTCTCAGGGGAACGGGGATACATAATTTGCTTTAAATTTTCATCAGAAAAGTGCACTTTCGGCCATTTTAGCCTCACAGATTATAAATACAGATGTACAAGTGCGCGTCACCCTTTTCCAGAGCCGATTATACAGAGTTAAATACTGCAGTTCGAGGCAACCCAATGTAATGGTCTTCTCGCAGCGTAGGCTGCTTTTTGTCTTGTTTTGATGGATCCTTACATATTGCAAACCTGTAGTCTTAACGAGATTGGACAGTGACGTCATCAAGTTGACTAGATGTTTACGTGCTATTTAAGACATAGTATTGTTAAGCTTAGAAATCAGTAGGTGATGTTGTTTTATATATTTTCTATGTTCTAAAGCAAAAACGAATTGTAGAACACATAACAAATAGAACACTATGATACCGAAAGAAACGAATTGAAAACAAATGATATCAAAATAAAAAAGACACAAAGAACCACAGACCAATACAAGAGATGAAAGCTTGTGCTGAGAAAGCTTGTCTTGTACCAAAAATATACCGTAACATCCGTAGGACAACGTATTGATGCTTAATATAGTCAGATTCTGTTCTCAAGCATAGTTTCTTGTAAACAAAATCATATGTTGTCAGCGACTTCAAATGATTTTTGTTGAGAGATGCAAAGCCGAGTACCGCTTTCAATGTTTAAACTTGACTTTTTGACCGTATTACACGAGTAAAATACATAACAAGAAAGTTTGTTTGAGCACAAAACTATGCTTGAGTATGAAAAAGGCTTCAAGAATACGGTCCAAGGTGGTTTGGTCACCAACCATCTACATTTTAAGACACAGTATACAAGTGTTTAACAATGGCTGATACTAAGATATCAGAAACCAGGGCTCATACTCATAAAAATGCTGCCATGCTCAAACTCAAGTTCTTTGGTTTAGACCATTTCTTTGCTTCGGTGAAAATATATTCATCACATTTTCCCGTACGTATTACGATATTGGAGAGATTTGAAACTTTACTGTATTTGTGATTTTATGCGAGGTAATAGGTCATTTGGTTTGATCACAAAGTGTTCATCCTTAAACATAAGAATGATGTCATATATTGTAGATGTGGTCCCAAGTCTCAAGCTGTTTGAACTAA
This sequence comes from Chlamys rubida, assembly GCA_032359455.1. Classification (NCBI taxonomy): domain Eukaryota; kingdom Metazoa; phylum Mollusca; class Bivalvia; order Pectinida; family Pectinidae; genus Chlamys; species Chlamys rubida. Next base: position 2,272 of record JAUMHH010124077.1, read on the forward strand.
AGTGTATATGTATAATGTTGTCATAAACCCCAGCTTCATTGTATGTAACAAGTTTTCAAGTCAATAGCAGGATTCGAGTCTTCTAAGAAAATCTCGATGTTTAATAGAACTAAAACTCTTGAATACCTAATCACCTGCCATTTTAACTTCAAAAGGAGTGACACCCCTTCAAGTGAGGGTACCCACTTCATGTATCGTAGGAGGCGACTAATGTGGGAGCCTCCTGCAGAATTGGGGATTTGATTGGTGCCCTTTATTTGGGGACACAAAAACGACCAAAATAAATCTGCTGCGCCCTTTGCAATATTTGGAATCTTTATCTTTCTTCTACTTCTAACTACCTTTTATTTCCTAGCGCCTTGCTTGGCAACACCTCACTATTGCCTTAATGTGGAGTGTTCGCCCAGGTGAGGAAGGCAATGGGCTTTATCCCCAGGCCGGAACATACCAAAGTCCTTAAAAATGGTAGCTGCTATTCCCTGCTTAACGTTCAGCATTCAGGGGAATGCCAACAACTGGTTCACCCGTTGTCAGTATAATGTGACCGGGCGGAATGCTGTGCTGGATGCCTTCGGTATGGTATTTCAGTAAGATAGCACTATAAAGTCGACATCAGATCCGCGCTATCACAAGGAGGCAAGCACAACAACATACCCTGTATCCTGCATACACACACGCAAGCACGCATACACTATACACATGGAGGCACGTCCTTAAACGACCTTAGCTGTTTATAACAAATTTAAACCATCAAAAGGAGAAGAGTTTTGAAAGTTTATTATCTTTATATATAAGAGGTCATGCTTATTATAGCGTTTAGTTGTAAAATGACAATTTATCTCATATTGCTTCTACAAGGTATTAAGCTGAAAGAAAACAAAAATGTGGTTTATTTTTCTGAATCTTGGCTTTCTAATAGAAGTAACATGTGTCCCCTCTCCTAGCCGACTTGTTTTTTGTTTGTTTTCAAATGAGACTGAGGTTAGTGAAGACCTTGTCAGAAATGGAAACAATCTGAAAAAAACTTTCCTTCAAACTCAACAAAGATATTGTCAGCCATGAGAGCAATCATTCTCATGATTTCATCCTCAGTGTATTTCATTTTGACCTTTGCTGTGCTTTTCACAAAATCTTTCCAAATACAGCTTTATATTTATATCATTGTTCGCCATTCTAGAAAAAAAGTCTTCATAATAAGAGAACGAAAGCGTTGCTTCAGTTTGGCATTAGGAATGGTCATGTGGATACAATGTAGTACAAAAGTCAAAGGTTCTTACACAAATGAAGCAATGCTTATGTGGAGAAGATGCTCTATATTGATAAATATTTGAATACAGATGCAAATTTTCACTTCATGTTTCAATGTTTTTGCTTTGAATAACTACACTTGAATCAAATCACACATTACGACCCTACTGCAAAGTTCCTATCACTTTGTAGTAAAAACTTAAAATACAATTCAGCGCCCTATCTAGCTAACATAAGCCATTCTAAAGCGCTTGACAGTACATAGATATACAATTTATACAAGCAATACACTTAGCATATACATTATAAAAAATCAATACAATTTGCAGGAGCTGCCTTATCAGGCGCTTACTTCTTGTCTGTACAGCAACGAAGCATTTTGGTTGATATAATTGATGCAATTTCTTCTATCACACGTCCTCCAGAAGAATGACAGAATTAGTTTAATAATATGAGTTGTATACATATTCACCTTTTTGACAAGGATACCCTACCCCTCCGTTTTCCGCTTTCCTACTTACACACATTTTGATTTCTGTAACAATTCTTTCTATAACGTTAGTCGTTTTAAAGCGTATCGACATTTTATCATTTTCCAACTCAAAAATGTAATTTCCGTCCAAAAGAAATTAAGATAACCTTAAAAATTCTTTCCATATCAAGTAAAATTAATTACTACTGAATAGTTTGGTTCAAAGAAAGCAAACAATGACACAAACAAACAAAATCCCAAAGTGCATAAGTTATCTTTGAAATCTTAAGAATGTGTTTTGCGCAGCCGTTATTTTACATAATACTTTTTTGTCTGAAACCTTACAGAGTAGAGACTAGGGAGAAGTATATGACCGAACTATGCGTGTGTGTTGACATTAACTTACATGAAATGGTAAAGTACAGAATCTTTATTGTAGTAAAATGCATCGCCGTAAGGAGCTATGTTCGTGGAAGCGTGGACTTTATAGGTGTTTTGTGAAATTGTCAAACGAAGCAATGACGGCCCATAACGAGCCGTGGTGCCGTGGTCAGACAACCGAGGTTGTTTATGTTTACATCATGTCCCCGTGGACTCGCGATGTAACATGACAGGGTCAGACTCACGAGCGTATCGCGTGTGGTGGGGCGAGGAGGAAGAGACATCGCGACCCTCCCGACACCTGGCCGTGTTGTTCTGTGATACTTGTTTCATAACAACATGTCTCAAGTCGCAAGCAATTCTTTTTCAATTTTTGAAATCACGCCATTCCTATTTACCTTCTCGCGTTAGCGTTAATTAGTCTGTATGTTTCAGATTGTTTTTCACACCATAGTGCTGAATTTTGAGTTTTTCCTCTCCACGGTAAACATATTAATTCAGGAATAGCAGATTGTGCTTCCCTGAAGCGGTTTTGTCCTCATCTTGTTGATTAGGTTGTATCTGGCAATCGTATTTTTAAATAGGTTCGTTCTGGCTGTATATCAGTAAGTCAGTTTTATCCACATAGCATTGACGACAGTAAATATTTAATTTACAACAATGTTCAGTTTTCTAATCTTCAATTTACAAAGGATAAATAAAACAATAGCTGCTAGTAATTCAAAGTGACTTTCAGCCCTCATTGATGATATTATTTTGCAATTCATCCATTACTTTCAATCCCGATTCTATCTTATTAATATTTTATATAAAGACAAAAAAAATGAGTCAAACGAAAGGTAAAACTTCAAAAGAAGCTTTTTGGTCGGGGACAAGTTTTTGTATCAAAAATATTTTAATACATTGTTGACCCTTATGTATACGAAACTGAAGTTAACTATTTCAATTCACTAATAAAGCATGAAAAAAAACCCCAGAAAAACCTACAGCGTCATTACAAAGAGATACAAATGCAACTGTGACGTGCAAACTTCAACAGCAGGAGCAGTTGTTCTGTTTCAACTAACATTTAACTCCATAAACAGAGGAAAAATAGTAAATGTAACTAACAATATACACACTCAATATGCTTGAAAAGGGCGATACATAGGTGAGAATGGTATAAAAACGAATCGCTGGTATGTTACTACAAACAACTCCGTCAAGAGGGGAAATGGTCTGCAAAGAGATTTACAGTTAGGTATGAAAAAGACATGCTGATTTCGTTTTGAAAATAAGGAGTTATTAAAAAAATTAAAAACTTTCGAAAACGTTACTTTCCTTTCTCATGCAAAGATTTCAATGACCCATGTCTCGATTCTATAAAACAAACTCACTAATATGTGTCGAGTCAGTAACGCCAGCTGTCAAACGAATATCCTTTGTTGTTGTTAAATGTGTAAAACAACAAAATATACTTTATCTGTACATTCAACACCAAAATTATTTGACAGACACATTCATCATATAGATATTAACTCAAGACAAACTATATTCTTCAAGCATATTCAACATGTCAGGTATATTCAACACAAAACAAATTTAGGGAGTCTATTTTAGACACAACACGTTCAACAAATATATTAAAAAACACATGTTTCACAGGTATATTCAACACAAAACATGTTTAAGAAGTTTATTCAGCATACTATATTTACTTGAAGCATGCAAATTCCACCTCAATATATACTTGATATTTTACTCTCCTAAATGCAATATACTTATATTTTTGTCCTATCATGAACAAGGTTTCAATGGAGACTTGTTTACTTTGGAAAATCTTTCATTGGAAACACCGTCCTTCTTCACCTCCTGGTTTTGACACGCAGAGTGCACTGCAGGCTAGGCGTGGGCGAACAACGTTTAACGTACAAACTAATCAGATGATGGATGGCAGAATAATTGGCCACTCGAGCAGCCTGTTCAGGACAATGATGGAGGGAAAATCCATCTCTGTCATCTTAAAGTTGACGATTTAAAGACAAGACTAGTCGAGTCCCTCATTTAGAAGATTATAAGGTTACACGTGTTCATGGAAATCATGATCGTCTTAGGAGTTAATAAGCAGGTATTGTATTTAGCTTCATACGCCTATAAACAGTCTAAGCGCAAAACACAACACAGGTGTTGTATAAGACCTCATACGCCTACATACAGTATACATATAGAGTATACACCAACGAGTACACAGGTGTTGTATCAGACCTCATACGCCTACATACAGTATACATATGGAGTATGATCAAGGCTAATACTCCTACATACAGTATATATATAGAGTATACACCAAACAGTAAAACAGGTGTTTGATCAAGGCTAATACTTCTACATACAGTATATATATAGAGTATACACCAAACAGTAAAACAGGTGTTGTATAAGACCTCGTAAGTCTATATACATTATACATATAGAGTAAACACCAAACAGTAAAACAGGTGTTTGATCACGGCTAATACTCCTACATACAGTAAACATATAGAATAACACCAAACAGTAAAACAGGTGTTTGATCAAGGCTAATACTACTATATAATGTTTAGCATAGAACAGTCAAGCTATCTGTGTAACAGTTATCGTACATTTACCACAACGAAGTCTTCGGACCTTTTAGGCAAACAGTTGTTGGGTCAAAGCTAATATATAAGCTGTTCTACATAGCTTATGCATATCAATCAAGTAGATTTACAGGTTTTATTTATTGCTATGTTCATTTAGTCATAACTTGCTTGATTTGCATATGAAACATGTTGATACATTGACGTCTGTCATAAACTTTTTAACATTTCCCGCCTGAGTGTGACTGCACATGAGGTAGCATCAACTTCAACTCAGACGTGCCATATTGCCATATTACCTTAGCTCCAATCTCAGAGGTGTGTGCTATTTTGTCTGTGCATGAGCTTAACAAACTACAACTCATAAAAAGTGGAATTGTGACTGAGGAAGAATAAATAAAATTTAGCCCAGATGTGTGTGAGGGTGATTGCTGATGAACAAACGATTCCTAGAACACAAACCAAATAGGCAGAAACAAATTGTTGTGGTAGACGATTTCTAGGACACAAACCAAATAGGCAGAAACAGATTGTAGTGGTAGACGATTTCTAGAACACAAACCAAATAGACAGAAACCAATTGTTGTGGTAGTCGATTTCTAGAACACAAACCAAATAGACAGAAACAAATTGTTGTGGTAGACGATTTCTAGGACACAAACCAAATAGGCAGAAACAAATTGTTGTGGTAGACGATTTCTAGAACACAAACAAAATAGACAGAAACTAATTGTTGTGGTAGACGATCGCGATCCCTAGAACACAAACCAAATAGGCAGAAACAACAAATTGATATTAAAACAAAAGTATATACACAAAGAACCACACACAAATATAACAGATAAAAGCATGTGCTGCGAAAGGATCCGCTTGTCCTGTACCACAGAGGAACCGTAAAATCCAGGTCCATATTTACGACACCGCGCCTATGCTCATTCTCCGATTTTGTACGCAAGCCAGAACATGTTTTACTTCAAAAGGCGTGGGCAAGTGTTTGTTCTTGTCAGGAAACATTAACACTATATGTACATAAGGCAACTTGTTTTACTTCGAAAGGTGTGGGCAGGTGTTTGCTCTAGTCAGGAAACATTAACATTATATGTATATAAGGTAATATATTGATTGACTAATGGACTGTACGATAAACTGACCCTCAATATCAAAAACGTTTTAAGTCCGGCTTAAAATTAAACCTTAATCTCCTTTATACCTGTACTTCTTTTCGGGAGCCTGCGATACAAAATTGTTAGTTAAACCCGTCTGAGGACGCAAAGTTAGTGCAATGTTAGAGCCCCATAGAAATACCAGAGGGTCTCGCGGTGCATTTCCGTTTCATTTAATGATGTACAGACAGACTTTAAATGTCCCGGTTACTCACCTTACTTTAGTGGCCAAGGATAGTTGGTTCGAGTCCTGTAAATTGATTTTCTTATTACAGAAATCACAATATACCAGTAAAAAGGGACAACACATTACCAGAGGGTGACCTTGTGGAGTACGCACGCCGTATTAAATACAGGATAAAAAGTCGCCCAAGTGTTTTCATATTGATCCATTGTAGAGTGAATTGTCGATATATTGTTAATAAATATAAAATAAACTGACATGTTCTCCGATAATCAATATGACCTTGTGGCTTTGTAATTGTATCGCCAGGACGAGATTGGAAAAGCAAGGTAAATATTGGCGTTCATGTATATCTGTTAAAATCAGATGAGTTTAATTAACATGGGTAGATCAAGTATCTGTAGAATCGAATTGACTAATAGACGAGTAACATGGCCGCCAGACAACAGTAACGATACACCATGTCACGCCCACTCACTCTTTGGAATAACATAATGAAATACATTAGATATCACTTTGTTTTTCGAAAATGTTTATAGACAATATAATTACTCAATACTTATGATTCTTTAATTGCTAACAGGCCTATCAATAACATATATATATAAAAGAAGTTTTTTTTCATATCCAATCTTGATTGATTTATTTTTGTTGAAAGAAAAAGCTGTTGAAGAATTATAAATGTATAGTATAAAACTAGATGAGAAGGTTTCAAAGAATACGATTCCACGCATCCGTGAACTGATATAAAAATGTGGAAAGGGCGAAGTATTGTCAACTAGAAACGTGGACGTAGTTGTGAGAAATAGCTCTAAACTCCCCGGCGGCTATAAGGAAGTGCTGCCAGCTTTTATTTTTGATAATAAACAAACCTCCAGGATGCATTTATTCTAAGGAGATAATTTTCAAACAGGAAACATTAAAATATTTTGCAGAGAAAGGGAACACAGCTGTATTTCCTCGTGTCGTGTTTGCTTTACCTTTGCAACTGCACGACATCCTGGTACAGATGTACAATATACAACCTTACCAGCACAGCAATCTCCAATAACAGATGATCATGGTATTGTTTTGTGACAGGAATTTTCAATATACCGCGGAAGTTTGTCAATAAGAACCTGGTGTATATTAGACACAATAGTCATGTACAAATCGTTTTAGCGATAATGACTTCCGGTTGATCGGGTCACCATCCTGCAATTGGAAAAGGCATGTCGGAACACCTGGTCGCGTGTTCCTTTGCTTTTCTCATTAGCTACCTGAGCGTGTTTTTGTGTGACTTGGGGATATTACCTGATATCGCCTCTATTGATTAATGTCTCAATGTATGCTACACTCCTCTGCCATTTTCCAAAGCACGCCACCGAGTGATTGTTCTAACTGAAACAACATTGGAACTGTTGAATTTTTCAATGAAATGCTTCCTCGAAAAGTTTGAATCCTTGCTTTGGTGAGTTGAGTACTCTCGTATCCTCATCAACACGTAAAGTACTGCTCCATTTCATTTACTGTCTGTTTTGCCTCCAATCTTTGTCTAGTGAATTGTAAAAAAGTTCCCATTTCATGAGGTTTTTTAAAGAAATCTGCTTCCACACAGGTTAAACGTTACTTTTTTATGTTATTTTTTCTCAAATGAAATATCTCTATGGACAAATATTTACACCTTACCTATTTTAAGGTGTGTCTGATTGGTTTATACATTTCTCATGAACTGAAGGCAAGCGTGCTCGAAATTGTTAAATCATTACAGTATATATTCCAAATGCGCATGCCACAGAGGCCCTAGATGTAATCATAATATGCATGTTTTGACCTTTCCTAATGTGTAGGGGAGTGTTTATTAATTAATGATGGTGTACATGTATTGAGAAACTGCACGTATTTAGAAACTATGGCAACTCTTAAAGTGCTGTAATGTCCATATGTTGCATAACACTTTATATTTGATTTTCATTTTTTAAACCTTAAGTGCCACTCAGGAGCCCTAAGTGGACCGCTGGTCTGGTATAACAAACCCTGTAATGTCTGTTGAATGAACTCGACATACAAAATGTACCGTTACTACCTTGTGATACTGTATCTCCACCCACGAGTTGCCCCCCCCCCCCCCTTCTCCCCCCTTCTATCCCCTAAGATCACCAAGCTACGACCCCCAACACGTGTACAGGTGTTTCATTATAGCTATCGGCCTACTGGTCGATAACCACCATTACTTTGTACAGACAAGGGAAATCACAGCACAGATAAGCTACCCTATCTCTCATTAATCAAATATTTATAGGCAGTCTCCGCGCAAGGTGCGATGGCTCGTCTGGAGGTATCAGGTCTACCCTCTTCCGTTCTCTTCCGGACCTCGACACACTCCATATATGGCCATCAATAATTTGTGGAAGGCTGCGCACCAGTCCTTCAACAGGTGCACGTATCCGAGTGATTGACTGCTACGTGTTTTCATTAAAAGAAAATGCTACAAAATACCGGGAAACATAAATAGACTGGATGTATGCTTAGGCACGCAATGAGCTTCTTACATCTCGACACCGCCGCCCTTTATCATGCTTCAAAGTGCACAGCCATGTTTGCTGTGATTACTGCGCTGAGGAATTGGCGATTGCGGAGGGAAACGGCGATTAAACAGCGTCGCAATAAAAAAAGAGTTCTTGCATAGTAACACTAATGCTGACTTTAAGACATAAAACACGATCATCCTCGGTATTGAATATCAAGTATTCTAACCATCGCTTAATGTGATTTTCTCCAGTTCCTGAAATGGATTCTTCGTAATGAATTTGTTGATTAATTGACATGGGCGGTCTTGTTTGATGGTTTCCAGTATCGCCACACCAAATGTGTTATTGCAAAGCTTTAACATGCCAGAAAATATGAAACCGGAACATAGGGAAATTAAATCAATTTTTTCATATTACTGTCGCTTGATTAAGGATCACATTTGATATTTCAACTGGAATGAAATCATCTCATTGCAGTAAATAATAGTGGGAATGGAAAACCTATGGGAATTTGAAACTATGGCGAAAAACTCCCGAAGCTGCAAAACTGAATACGAGATCATATCCCTGGTACCTAGAGAGGCTGAAGTTGCACACAATCTGATAAAGGGAAATACTTTCTGAATTGATAAAATTTGTTTGTGATGATGCCAAGACGGTTGTTAATAGGAGGGGGATAGAGAGAGAGGAGCTCGATTGTATAACTACACCACATGTGTACTGGATACATTTGTACATAGGAAAAGCAATACTAGATACTATGACAAGTCCATATATAAATATTGTAATTCAATTACCATTATAACTGCTCTATCATTCGCAATCGTCTGGAAATAAGATAATTCGTTTGTATGGAATACAATTCCAATATCCATTTCATAGCCTCCCTAATGTGTGACTGAACGTTACTACAGGGGCGTATGTACGTTATATGATACACAGCGGGCTGATAGCAGGCTATGTGTGACGTTACGTTAAGTACATGTAAAACGAAAGTCGACAGTAATATGATTGATTGATTTGATAGGATATGAGAAAGAACTAGTAATCAAACACCTACTCCTGATGTGTTACACAGATCTGCCCTCTGTAGTGTAGATAAATGTCACCTGTATACTACTAGAGATATCATACATTAAAAATAGTCATTTCGGTACGTCAAACGTTTTAATTTTTTCTATTTGTTTTTATTTAAATAGTTAGTTTTCTATATGATGCTTTACCTGTGACAAATTCCGAGTAACGAAATTATAGAAATACGAATTATACAGTAGCATTATTATTGTTGCATTTATCTGTTTGATATCTTTTTTATTCTTATAACGTGGATTTGAACAACAGTGAAAATGATGTGTACCTCAGCATGCCTTTGCAACCCTTCCCACCCCGTGTAACAGCAGTTGGAAGTGACGACCGTGTTGGCTTTACACCACACGTGTTGTACGTATAGAGCCTCGGAGTACTTTGACTGGTTGAAATAATACCTTAAAAAGCTTGCTAGTTCAATCTGAACACGAAAATAATCGTGACGTCTTGTTGCGTTTAGATTTCTTTCTGATCAGAAACTGGGAGTATTCTTCTCCTGATCATGAAACCGTTCTCACACTCAAGCATCAATTTTGTGCTCAAACCAACTTATTTGTAACTAAGTAAATCATGAACAACAATCAAAACGTCGAATCTAAACATTGAAAACAGTATTTGGCTTTAATTCTCTTCCTTTTTCCAAATCATTGACAAAATAATATCTTATTACTTATTTATAAACGAAACAAAAAATAGGCCTTTAGGACAAAATTGATGCTTGAGCCCCTGGTAGAAACGGATAACCAAACCCGTGATGGTTGGTCATCATGTTTATCTTTTACTCGTTGGTTCATTTTCATATGGTACAGAGACACGAGAATTGTGCAAATTTGTAGTAAGATAAACATGATAATGCTGGGGCACTCGTTTTATTGCTTTATGAACTGAAATGTTGGCATTAAGCAGCATCTTAACTACAAGCACGTCATCGTCAGATTTCTCACTGTCCATGGGAAATATCCCTTTTGCACAGGTACAAACTCAATCTGCCCAGAATAACCTCGCTCCTATGTATCCAACATCTAAAGCGTCCAGACATATTGCTCCCAAACGAATTAATATTTTCCGAATCAAGACTAATGGCGCTCCAGTGTACCAAAACTCGCTTAAAGTGTTCAGACTAAAGACGTTTAAAGATAACCAACATCTTAGGTGTCAAGATTATTGGTGCTCCGATGTACCCACATTTTAATGTCCAGTCTTACGGCGCTATAAGTTACACAGCATCTTAAGGGTCTAGACCAATGGCGTTTTTATGTTCTCAACATATTAAGCATCGAGATAAACAGCGTTCCAATGCACAAACATCTTAACTATCTAGATTAATACAATTCACCAACATATAACATTTACGTTATCTAGACTGATGGAAATCTAATGTGTACAATAATCTTAAGTATCAAAATAAATAGAACTCCAATGTATCAAACACTTAAGACTGGTGGAAATATAATTTGTACAATAATCTTAAGTATCCAAATTAATAGAACTCCAATGTACCTAACACTTAAGACTGATGGAAATCTAATGTACACAATAATCTTACGTATCCAAATTAATAGAACTCCCATGTACCTAACACTTAAGACTGGTGGAAATCTAATGTGTACAATAATCTTAAGTATCGAAATTAATAGAACTCCAATATACCAAACACTTAAGACTGGTGGAAATCTAATGTGCACAATAATCTTACGTATCCAGATAAATGGCTGTCCAGTGTGCCTCACATTTAAATTATTCAGACTCATGTCGCTTCCATGTACAACAAGTCCAAACTAAGACAGATCTAATACGGAAACACAGTATGGTATGTCTCTTTATGATCTACTATCCGTTGATGATGTACCTAGTGCATAATGATATAAAAGACTAGGGGTTCCATGGTAGGTATAGTCCGAAATAAAACCAGTCAGAACCTCGACACAAAAATCTAAACAAACGAGCGATATAATCCAAATGTTTTCTGTAATTGATAGCCTCATTAAGCCTCATAGCCTTCACGATAGATTTGTGAAACACAATGGTTCAAATATATAGCAAGAAACAACTCGTATTCAAGTTATAAAATGCCGCAAATTAAAACTTCATTACAATTCTTATTAGTACTAGTAAATTCGAATTTCGAATTTGCCGATGACATTACGAAAGAAAACTCAGAATAGCTGGATAGCCAATTGTTGCAAACCATATCCAACGTATTTAGCATTACCAACTTAATGGTCAGACTATGTGCTGTGAGGCAGACGTATAATTGTGTTCGGGGTGGGGCTGGTTATGTGGTTGTTTACAAGACACACACTTATATACTGTGCATCCACTTATCAGTAACAATATTTATTCGTATTCAGTTCGCTTGCATGATATCATAATCGTTATTGGTGCTGCTATGGTTAACGTTAGACTATAGGCGATAAGGGACCAATAACAGGTGGATAAGAAACATTTTCGTAATGGATTGAAATATTAGAGAAGTAATATAAAACAATGTGTAAGTCAAGCCAAATGTACATAAATATAAAATTCAAGTTTGATTTACTTGACTTTTCAGTCAGAGAATATATGTCTTAAATCCATCGAAAATATTGCAACCCAGTCACACTGATGTAAATAGGATGTAAAAAAAGCTGGGTTTGTTGGATTAATAGACAAACGGGATGTCTGGTCAAACCCCATTGATCTGCACTCAAACTCACTTGGCGTGTCATTTAGAACTCCGGTGCAGATTTTCTTTACACAAAGTGGATTCCTAATTACCTGAGCGTCCTTACAAAATTGTAATCGCAGTAAAAACGGACTATGGATATTATATAGCAACAGCACAAATCAAATGAGAACTATTTGTTGAAGTCTCTTTACATTGTTACATACCATAGTGTTCAACTGTGCGTGATATTATTATGTATACTGTATGACATTAATGTATGTAAATAAAACTACAAATACTCGCTAGGGCCATACTTCAGGATTTATGTGTGTCAAATATCACACAATCCGCGGTTATACCGGTAAATCATTAACTACAATTAGGGAAACCCAACAATTGGCATATCATAGATTTTCCAACCATAATTATTACAATATTGAAAAGATGACTGCAATAATTGCTGTTTTTTCTTGAAATTGTGACTCTTTAAACCATGCAGGTTTCTGAGGGTTACGAAATTAAAGTGTTCATTGTTGTTTAACATTATGCAGGCACACTTGCACCTACGATTTGTAAAGATACATTTTTACGTTTCTCACCTCAACATAGCATTGTTCATACTTTACGTATTTGAATATGTTTTGTAGAAAGTGGCGACAAAATTGCTCATTTCTCCGGGACTAAAAACTTCAAACCTTAGAGACGAGTAGACATGGCAATCTGTTGCAGAAGAACGAAAGCTAATATAAGAACATTAGTAAGATCGTTTTTTGTTTTTAATTTTCTCTAACTTTTCTTTGGTTTACAATGAGATTACATTCTGTTTAGATTAGATTTTCACAGTCCATAACGGTTTCCTGCGCCATATCTGTATGTACATGGGCGTAGGTGTGGATATTGATTACACCCACAATTGGCGAACAGGATATTATAGATGTAATTAAATCATGCTGACACATGACTACTGAGGTAAGAGGAAAGCTACGTTTATATAAAATAACTTATGCACGTATATACCCAATAGGTACATAAATACACATGCAAAAATAAATAAATAAGGTGTTCTAATAGGGTGTCGGATTATGAGACATTGTTCAGAAATACCCAAATCTTTCAGAATACACACATTGTAAATAATACCTGACTTTAGCTGAGTACAGAGACGCTCAGAAATATATGTGACTTACAGTTTACAAAGGTATCACAATTATCCCTTATTCTTACTGAGTGTAGATATTTCTCTAACCACGATAGGTGTATGTTTGAAACCATCGCTGCTCGAAAAACCGCATCTGATACCACAGGTTTAAAACCGCATCTGATACCACAGGTTTAAAACCCATCTGATACCACAGGTTTAAAACCGCATCTGATACCACAGGTTTAAAACCGCATCTGATACCACAGGTTTAAAACCGCATCTGATACCACAGGTTTAAAACC
>JAUMHH010124188.1:0-21014 GCA_032359455.1 Chlamys rubida
GACTACAATAGTAGTTTTGATCTGTGTGTATTTTGTCGTATGGACTTTTACGTTATTGACAAAGCGAGATAGGCGAGGCATATAATTACGCGTAATTCTTGTTTATGAATGAATTCCAATCCTTTCATTTTCACCGTCTATATGACTATAATCCTTTTTGTTATTGGTACAGTGCTGTACCGTTCAATATATTGTGTTAATTTCTGGGATTGTTATCGTTCAAAAAAAGGGTTTGATTGTTTTACCTAAATTGTTGACCATTATTTTTGTGTTGCCAATTAGTTAATGGTTGGCAGAAAAGTGAACGCCAAATGATTCAATTGATGACATTTGTGTACGATGAACCACTTCTATAAGTTCTTTGGCTATTTATCTAGGAGGTTCAATGGGATCGACTGGTGGAGGTCAGATGGGAGGACAACCTGGAGGCTCTGGAGGTGGTAAATATATTTATTCAATATTATTCGTTTTAATGATTTAATAGTAATTCTATCATATCCAAACTTAATTTATGATACGGTCGTCACAGTAATAAATGTTCAACAAAGGAAATTGTGCTAACAAGAGGCATTCAAAAAAGTATCTGATCCAACCTTCTTTTAGTTGTGAAATATCAGCTTTTTCAATGGCATGTTTCGAAAAATATACCCTGTTGTGAACAGCATTTCGACTATCAGAATGAACAATGTTTTAAAAAACGTCTGATGTTTTCGCAATTAAATGCTGTTTTGTATCTTCTGCCATTCATTTTCTTGTTTGAGTTTTTATCATAATTGCATCTGAATTTGCTTTTCGTTGATGTTTTGATAATATCTTCATATCTTTTCTTTAAATCAATGTCATTCAGATTATCATATGTAGTCGCTGCTCTTCTGTCAACAACATTTGTTATTTAAAAAGAATGATACTTTCACATAGAACAATAAATAAAATCATAATATCAATATTATTTGGTCATGATATTATCGGTTAATAACATAGACGTATTGTCTCATAATATTGTATTATTTTTTTGTATTTAAACATGGTTTGCCGTGATTTTTGTTGTTCCTCTCGTGCTTGACTTTTGTATTCGGTCTAGGGGAAAGTCGGGTAATTTCGATCACTCTAATTTGCCTCTCGTGATGGATAGTCACGTGACTGTTATGGTAGTTTTGTATCTGAACAATAATTCCATTTAGTTTAAGGTATTTTCGGAAGTATTGTTAAGATACAAAACTATCAAGCTCAACTGATATAATGAATCGGTATACCTCTTGTAAATTTCTCCCGCCATTTGCTTTTACATGACGTGATAAAAACCAGAAACATTTATAAATAATCATGATGTGTTCTTCATGGATAAATAGTATAATAATCAATCTGTTATCATTTCTCTTTCTTAATAATGCGTTGAATTTATAACCCGAATTATGAGGATGATAAACCTTGGTTTCACCTTTGAAAATGTCAATACTTGTATACTATAACTAAAAGATTATATAGTGTTCTATCAATCAAAATTACCGCGGGATTGTATTCCTACCATTTAGGTATTTGAACGGTTCCACTGATGGCAATAGCTTACATGCCTGTGTAAGGTAGCGTGTATCCTGTACAACAATTAACAGTATTGACCATATTTGGTTTATATTTTATTTTCTCATATTTGTCTTTTTAGACGGAGGATTTCACTTGATTATGACCCGTAAGTACTTACATCTGATCGCCGTAACTCTAGCTTTACCACTCGTCTAAGGAAGTAGAAGATGCGAGATACTGTAGCTCAATGACCTAACGGCAATACATTTATAATTTCGTATATTTTTCGCTTTTAATCTATTTACACAAGCGTTGCAAATACCAAATGCCAATTGGTCCATAACAAATTTAAATAGAAGGTTTTTCCATGGTTGGGTTTAAACCAATTTCAGAACCCCTCCTTTCTTCCTATAGATCATCAGGAATCTACCTACATACTGTAATTTATCGTTTTTGTTTTGTTCGATTCATAACAGTCTTTGTACAACGACCATCACATGTCCAGTTGCCCTGTACACATCATAAATTGAGTTTGCCTCGAGACTGTTCAAGATAACTACGAACCATAGCAAGATTGATTCATTACAATTTCATGAAATATATGAAACATATATTGAATAATACTTTAATGTATCGCGAACAAGTGGGATATTTTGGATAATGTCAGCGCCAACTGGAAATTGTAAAGTCTTTTTCATTGTTTGTGTGATAACGTTGCAAAGGGTTGTTGAAATTTTTGCTAATTAACAGAATTTTGAAATTTATTTTCATGTAACTTAGGTAGATTTAATTTAAGTGTAGCTTGGTTGTTTTGGTTTCGATTTAATAGTGTAGTCAATCGCTTCCTATGTGTTATTGTAGTAATTTTTATACCTAATAGATAGTTCTTGGTCGGATTGTTATGAGAAATAACACTATATTGATGCCTCGTGTATTTATATTTACCATGCCCTTTTTTCAGCTGGAGGATCAAGCGGGTCTTGTAAGTAACACATTTATTTGGTTATGTAGATGTTTGTTCGTGTACATGTTTGAACATACTGTTTTTATTTGTAATCGATCGATAAAAACCACACTGACATTACCTTCAAGAAAATGTTCACATCTTTTATGACATTCTTACAATAACCTTTCCATTATTTCATTCGTTAATTATTTATTTTTGTTTATGAACAGATATAAGATAGGTATAAATGTTGTTTTTTTTAAATCTGTTTAAACGAATGCTTTAAATTGTTTCGCTAATACAACCAAAATTAAAACTTTTTAAGCATCAAAGTAGAAAATAAAACCACTATTATCATTATACATCCCTAATAACATATCACAACAAGTTCGTAAATGTTTCGTATATGGACTTGTACATCAAGGTGTTCTACTTGGAGATCTATTGTGACCCACCTACTCTTCCTTGCCTGAAATAGTTTTATTTCATAGTAGATTGTAGGTAGACTTCTTTACCTTTATTTTCAGATTGGTGAGTGTATATTTGATACAGGTTAAGATAGCTTTACCAATGAAATTTACCTGTGTGACGTTTCGATGACTAATACAATTGAACACTTGTCTGATGAAGGTGACAGAGTGCATACCGTACTAGTCATCGAACCGACACACTAATTGTATTTCAACTATCTCATCATGCATTTATTTAAATGATATGGCTATAAAATTGAAAACAGAATTATGTAAGTAACTGTAATTTGTATTTATACATATTGCTACTGTGTTTTGAATAAAAGATATGCTGAATTTTAAATGTTTCTGAAGTAAAAGCAGGTTTAAACTTTTCACATCTAACAAAGCAAAGAGCTCTATTTCAATCCCCCGGTAAAAGCATTTGTTTATAGAAAAGGTATTCATTGCATCTGCTAATTGCACTGAGTATTGTATACATTTAACGAAGCGCATTAGTATAATTTTCGTTAACTCGAAACAATGAAAAGAATTTGCGGTTTTCACGTAATTTTTTGTACTTTGAAAAGCGCGAAAACAAAAAGGACACAACATTATCCTGTGAGCAGTAACATTGTCATTTATTGGCTTCTGTTTTGTAGCATCCTGTGCTGATAGTATCAGCAACTGCGCTGCCTACACTAACTCGGTGTGTAGTGACCAGCAGTACACTCAATGGGTCATCAAAAACTGTCCAGCTTTCTGTCATAAATGTGGTGAGAACATTTTAACTTACCTGCAAATGTAATCAAGTTTGAAGCAACATCTATAAGTATATATATCAAAATGAACATATACAGTGTACGATATGCAACTGTTTTAAAAACGATTAATTGAAACAATTATGACAATATTTAAAGTATAGTTTTCTCTTTTAATCTGGTCATTAGGTGATTATTCCAGTTGACTACGTATTGATCATATTATCAGTATTGTTTCTGTGAATGCTGGATAATTGTTTTGTACATTATTCTGATCAACTGATAGACTTTTCTTTTTCAAAACATATTAACGTGTGAGCGGTAAATAATAGTAAAGCATGAAATTGGTTAACTCACCTCACCTGTACTGTTGAATTCGTCACACGTTTGGGTATCATTGGCGGAAAATTTGCATAACTTCGCCAGCAGGTACTGTTGTCGACGTCAAAGAAAATGTCAAGTTCTGTGGTAATGTTATGACCAAATCACTCCAGTTTGCGGAAACTATTATTGTTTAGTAAATATCTGGTAGACGGCGAATACACATGTGAATTGATTTCAAAGGCATGCTGGGTAGCAGCACAGGTACTATGACCGGAACCGGAACCGGAACCGGAACAGGAACCGGTGGATCTGGAGGAACGATGTTTATACCTTCCATAGGCATGTCCAACTAAAATAGCATTCCCGCTTTACTGGTGATACATGTACCTGCTTTCTGCGTTGTACACGCTTGTAGCAATGTAACTACAGGTGCTTCAGGCCATTCCCTCTGTTTATAATAATACAGAATCTGAAACAAATATATATATAAATAAGATATTCTCACAGGATGCGTTCTAGTGGATTGTTCTCCACCTACCGCCTATAGGGATCTGCGTGGAGTCCCTCTATTCTCCCACACCTCAATGACTCTTGGTATTCTCCACCTACCGTCTATAGGGATCTGCTTGGAGTCCCTGTATTCTCCCGGCTCGTCTCCCCATGCTTTATGCTTTTAATATCGAAGAAGTGGGTTGTTTACTAGTTGGTGTAGAAACTCATTATATTCAAATATCAATACGGATATCTAACAGCACACAGTTTAGAGGGAGCATGTCGATGGAGACAAGGGGCAAGTTTTATAGTTGCCACTATGATATTCTATTTTCTTGAGCAATATGAAAGTCGATATTTCTCATTAAGCTCAAAAGTGTTCCTTGTTCTTTTCGATTTCACTATCCCGGTTCTTGCTTTAAATTTCTGGACGTGATATTTCTTGGATTTGACAAATATTTACAGGGTGTGCTTTTTTCAAAACTGCACAAAACGCCGAACATATGGTTGTATTTTCCTTGTACATTTTCAATAATCTCCATATTCCTTTGCTAACATTTACACTGCTTGTATCGATTTAGAGTTTAAACTGACACTTCGGTGTTTTTGATGAACATCGGAGCAAGATGATACTGAAAGAAAATACGGAATGATATCTACTCTTTTATGAAGAATATATACATATCTAATTCTTTCAGTCGTTGACATATCGAAATATCGATTGCACTGCAATATTGGAATACTTAGATCGTCACTTCGTCATTACTCACTTACCATGGACAACGATGGAACATTTAAATAAAATTGAAACAAAATCATCCATTGACCAACTGCCTAAAAAGTAGTGGTTTCTGGCTAAACAGCAATTTATATATCTTATTTGCTTTTGTTATGTCAGCGGATCAGCTTGTGTTATCGAATGTTGTTTTTGAACATTCTTTCGCTGTTAAACCCGAAGGCTGATTAGTTGGTTGTTTTTGGTACCATGTCTCCGCTTGTATAAATTGTTCGTTGTTTACGATCATAACAACAGCTTGTTTGCTTGTTTACTTATCAGCTTCTCCAAGAGGGTGGTTGTTTACAATCATGCATCGGCTTCTGTCACAGAAAGGTCCCTAATGACCATTTAGCTTTTGCTTTTGGTTTGTCTTTTATCGCCACGCATTCCTTGTGCAACTAAATCTTTCCATGACCACGGATGAGTTTGTTTTACTTGTTGGCTTACACGGAAGTGACGTAATCTATTTTGATAAAGTAACGTTCTGGTACAGCTTAAATAGTCTTTAAAACGAGTTGTTTTCGCTATTTGCATATCGATATTGCGTTCAAATCATGACTTTGGTTATTTCTTTAATTTGTGTCATGATCAAGATATAATTTTACAAGTTATACTTATAATCAGTTTTGTCTATGCTTGTGTGTGTCTTCATCACTTTTATTGTTTCTACTTTCTTTCTACATTATGTTAATGTACGTAGGTTAATCTTTTTCTTTTCTTTCTGAACTAAAAGATATTTCATATTTGATGATTCAGATAGACACATTTATCGCTATTCAATATATCAAAAAAATGTAATTCACATTCGTTTTTAAAATCATGTATTTAATGACGTTTCAAAATATTTTAAAAATACAGGTGGATCTGGTTCTGGAACTTACCCCAACACTGGTACTGGTTCAGGAACTTACCCCAACACCGGAACTGGATCAGGAACCTACCCCAACACAGGTACTGGAACCGGAACTTATCCCAACACCGGAACTGGAACCGGAACCGGAACTTACCCCAACACCGGAACTGGATCAGGAACCTACCCCAACACAGGTACTGGAACCGGAACTTACCCCAACACCGGAACTGGATCAGGAACTTACCCCAACACCGGTACTGGAACCGGAACTTACCCCAACACCGGAACTGGAACCGGAACTAACCCCAACACCGGAACTGGATCAGGAACTTACCCCAACACCGGAACAGGTATTTCGATATCTTTTTTTCAATTATTATAAGCTTGGTTTTCGTTTTTTTTCTTGTAAAAAGGAAGTTAGCAAAATAACTTCACGAAATGGAACTTCTAAAAGTAGGAGTCGCCTCTTTGTATTTTAGCGATGTTTGAACCATCTGCTATGGTTGTACAAAGTCACGACCAATACAACGTTTTTTATAATGTATTCAGACAATCATTAGTTATAAATTCCAGTTATTCTTAAGAGTATGCATACGTATTTTGAGATTGATGGCACAATGAGCTTTTGCTTCGTTTTTGTAGTACTAATACTAATATGCAATGCATGTTATGCTGGGTGTTTGATCTTTCCCACTTTCCGATTTTGTTTTGTTTTTTATTACTATGTATTTGTCATTTGCACATATGGCCATGACTTTTTAATCTGCACATAGGGCCGTGTATCAATTGTAATACAAGTTAGTTCCAACATTAAAATCAATGCTACATTATGTTGAAAGTAGTAAAACAGAACGAACGAATACAGTTTATATCTATGCATAAAATAGTTATAAAATGCAATTGCAGTGTTGAAAAAAGGTAAAGTTAAAACTGAAACTGTACAGATCAGAATGGTAAAATTAAAAATGAACTTGATTAAAAATGCGATTTTTTAACAATTAAGCTGCAACATAGTATATATTCACTATTTAAAAGAATAGATATTGTTTACATAAAAATGCTGGACATTTTTGTTTTTTGTGGTTGAAGTTTCAAATGAGCTATTGCGCTTAATGAACTAATAGTAATGTATGCTATAAGAGAAATTACAAAATCGCATTGTTGTGGTGTAGCATATAACACTCACCTCATTATAATAATCAAGTGTTCTGCTTAGTTCCTTGCGTTGTTTAATAGTTTACTTCCTAGAGTATGAATACATTTCTAACAGAATACTACGAGACGATGTCTGGGTAAGTTTATGTGTTCAAAATATTTTAAATCAAATGATGTGCGTGATGTTACACGTAAATAATTTTACTAATCGGTTGTGAGAAATGTTAAAACACCTAAGATGAATTCAAGGAAATTCACCAAGTTAACACAGGTCTTCATACAATGGAGTTCATATTTATCACCTGCATCCTGTTTTCAATAACATGGAATCCCAGCTTATCAGCGGCGGTGAGCTTCGAATTATAATGGCTTTACCTAGGACAATTTGCAACAGGATTTATTAATCAACACTGATCCACGAAATCGGGACAATATGGTGAAGGTACACGTGGCGCACTATATCATGGTAATTGCTTTCAATCTGCATACTGGCTTACAACCAATGAAGCGACGCATATCGCAGCTTTGCTGCGTATCATTGGAGCATACAGGAAGCTTGCTGATATTAATGAACTTATGCAAAGGCACCGCATTGGCAAATATATCAAAAATATTATGTAACCAGCAGAATTTTATCAAAAGGAACTGGAACGTACCCAAGCGGCACTGGTGGAACTGGAACTGGAACGTACCCAAGCGGCACTGGTGGAACTGGAACTGGAACTGGAACGTACCCAAGTGGCACTGGTGGAACTGGAACTGGAACGTACCCAAGCGGGTCTGGTGGAACAGGAACAGGAACGTACCCAAGTGGCACTGGTGGAACTGGAACTGGAACGTACCCAAGTGGCACTGGTGGAACTGGAACTGGTACTGGAACTTACCCAGGTGGATCTAGTGGAACCGGAACTTACCCAGGCGGGTCTGGTGGAACAGGAACAGGAACAGGAACAGGAACTTACCCAGGGGGATCTAGTGGAACCGGAACTTACCCAGGCGGGTCTGGTGGAACTGGATCGGGTGGAAGCGGAACTGGATCAGGAGTCGGTTTTGGTACAGGTGGTTCTGGTAGGTAGTTAACTAGACCATCTCGCTCAGATAACACTGGTACCGGCCAATAGTGTTTCCATATGATAAGTTGATGTTTGTGATTATCAGTGGTGCAGAATGTAAGTCTAAGTAGAACGAATGTCTGCTATTTTTTCATTTGATTGCTATATTGATGTTTTAACAATCACATCATCCTTGTCAGAGTTAAATACGGGGAAATGTTTGCAATATAAACAATTGCATACGCGAAATGTCAAAGTGTTTACCCCTTTTAACCTACTTACGTCATCAATACATCATGCGAGATTAATCACCAACAGGAAAAGCGAATAGATATCATCGTCAGCTTTAAAATATATGCTTAGGTAGGCAGCAGTGATGTTACAAATTTAACAACATACCAAGAGGTTTGGTTTGGTTTAGTATTGTTTAACGTCCTATCAACAGCTTTGGTCATTTAAGGACGGCCTCCCCTGTGTGCAAGATGCATGCGTGTAGTGTATGCGTGTGTGTTTTGGGAGGCTGCGATATGTTCGCATTTGTCTCCTTGTGATAGTGCGGAACTGATGTCGACTTTATAGGGCTACCTCACTAAAACATACTGCCGAAGACACCCAGCAGGACACCCCACACGGTCACATTATACTGACAACGGGCGAACCAATCGTCCCACTCATAAATTGCTGAGCGTTGAGCAGGGGTAGAAACTACCATTTTTACAGACTCTTGTATGTCTCGGCTAGAGGACAGAACCCAAAGCCTTCCTCACAGGGGCGAACGCTCAACTAAAGGCCAAAAGTGAGGCACTGCCAAGGGAGACATTAGGAAGAAGCAAGTTGTTTAGAAAGAAGAGAAGAGATAAGATCCCAAATTTAGTCGCCTCATACGATCATGCAATGTGGGCAGCAGGTACAATTATTACGCCCTACCTGCAGGAACACAAAGTCAAGAAAATTTCAACACTTACTGATAAATATATAAAAAAATGCATTGATCAAGATTTTCTAGATGGTATCTTTTTGTGATATTTTTGGAACTTAGATGACATAATCTCAAAATCATTTAGAAAAGAGGATCATGCTGTATCCACCTGTATGTTATCTTAAGATAAGATTGAGGCAGGGCCTCTTGCTGTATCGTAATTTGTCTTCTTCTACGCAGGCATTTAAGAAGCCTAACTTGATCTACTGTCCCTATTGTATCACTTGGTGTCTATATCAGTTCTTTACTCACTTTCTTACTCCTTCTGTGCGGCAATGTCCCCGTAGTAGCATTTTCCGCCTTTGATTTTAGCTGTTGCTAAACTATTAATTGATCTTCAAACAATACAAAAATTGTCTTTCTATTGCCGTAAGACATTATGTAGAAATGACTGCGAGTCAACGTCATTGATAATAAGGGTTTTACACATCTGCCCCTCTTTCTCAACGGTAGTATAGACAATTTCGATTTTCAACTTCTTGGTAACTAGCATCAACGATGAGTCGCAGACGGACGAAACAGCTGTATGATGCAGTATAATTCACTTTTGGTTACTGTATCTATTACAACATTTTAAAGGTGCAATCAACTCTGTGTGTGTGACATTTATATTTCAAAATACAAGGTGGTAGACACTAATGGTGGATATTTTAGACTCTAGGTTATTGCTGTAGCTTTGATGACCCCAGATATATCTTTTGAGTTGTGCCACGGAGCATAATATACACACTTTAGATTATGTAATTTGAAATTAGCAAGTACTCCCCTTAATTTTTAAATGCATAAATTCAGGGTTTTACACACCTACCCCTCGTTTCAACAGTAGTTAAGACTATTTCGATTTCCAACTTTTTTAGCCCCTTGCATCACTGATTAATCTTAGAAGGATGAAACGGCTGTGTGATTCAGTATAATTTTGTTTTGGTATATATACATTTAATATAATTCACCTTCGGCCTACTGTCTATATACCCAGATTTTAAAGGTGCAATTACCTGTGTTTTGGTGTTACGTTCATCTTCTAGCAATGAAATTTTAGGGCTTTAAATATTCAAACGATTTAACTTCATTTTTACGGAGAGGGATTGATTATGTCGGAAGAAGTCAGTGAATTTCAACTAATAACAACTCAACAGGCGGTTTCTTGTCCAATAACTGTGTATCTGCGGTAAATGTAATATACCTGCTACGTTATACATCTTTTGTATTTCAGTTTTATCGATAGAGTCCAAAATAAGTCACTGTTCTTGCTAAACTGCATTTCTCTGAATACATTTTAAATGCTTTTTTCTGTTTTTATAGGATCTGGAAGCTAAATAAATAATAATGGATAATACAAAGACGCCATTGAATGGCCGATCTCCATTAAAATACACAGATTGCCTAGGCTTGAAGAGATATTTCAAAATATAAAAAAAAATGTTTCTTAATAGATTCCATACATGGATTATTGAATTTTCATTTTGTTTCGTTATCGAAGTGAAACCTACCATTTTGTAAATGCAGACTGATTATTATTTAATATTTTACAATAATTAAAAAAAGTCGAAATACAACCAGCAAATCCTGCTTGGCCGACGTTTTCTAAAATTATATCATGAAAGAGATTATTACGATATAGGCGATGACATTGATAATAGATACAAAAATCTTGATGTCATTTCTATTGACATACTTGTAGGTTCCTGTGCTGACAGAATCCAGAACTGCGCAGCCTATGGGCAGAATGTATGTACTGACCAAACATACCAAGGATGGGTGAAGGATAACTGCCCTAAAACTTGTAACAAATGCAGTGGTGAGAACGGTTCGCGTTATTCAAAATGTCCAAAATTGTAAAATATCTTAATACAGAATGCTTTGCACGGTTTTAAAAAAAAAAGCATTTCCATTCTAAAAATGCACTTCGGTATTTAACGTATAACCCCCAAAATGATCATGGTTATCCCTTATAATTGAACTTAAATAGACAGACGACACTTCTTGGTCCATAACATATAAATTGATATTAATTACTGATAAAAACAAAAATATTTTTGCACAAAAAACAACATTGTGGTAAACGTCGTCAACGTTTTAAGTGTTTTTCTATTTTCATTTTTGGTTAGCTTATACGACATAACTTGAACAAGTCTAGCATTGGGGAATAGCTAAAGTTTAATTATTCTACTTTAAACATATTTTTTAATTAATTATATATTTTTTTCTCTTTATGATCCCCGTTCTTAAATATGCATTGACATACTGTTCCGGACTTTTTTTATTGAAAAAGTATAAAGATGAAATATACTTAATGAAATCAACAGCAGTGTTCCGAGTGTAAATCTGCAGCAGGGCTAGACTGGGAATGGATACCTGGACTTACGATCGTTATACGATCGCTCAACAGACTAAGTTACCTTGTTAACAGAGGCATTCTTGGCTAATTTACTGTAGTTACACTTATACAAATCGAGGAGGGGTTACTGTATATACGACACTCCACAATGCAAGGGATCATTTGTTAGAGGAATACATTATTTGGGCTATTTGTTTAACAACAGCACATTTTGTTCTTCCGATGGATGAAGGTTTCTTGTTTTGGACTAGATTTTTGCTTTTGTTGTGTGTTGCGCTTATCGTGTTATTGACGTGTTTTTTCCTAAATATCTTTCTTTTTCAAATCGAAATATTTAATAGATTTTTCCTTTTCAAACCGATTAACGAATTAATTTAAAACCAATCATATCAATAAGTTGAAGAATGTGATAGTAAGCCAGAAATATTGTACATAAATTGCAATCAAGTGATGTCGTAAACAGGTGGTACGATGACGACTGGAACAAACGGCGGAAGTGGATATTACGGACCAGGAGGTTCAGGCATGGGCAGTTCTATGACCCAAACAGGCACCGGCTCCTCGGGTGTTGTCACCGGACATTCAGACGGTCAGTGTAACGTTTTATTTTGCGCTTTTTTCGACAAATTAAAAAGCGACAATGTTATCAATATTAAATCACAGTCTCGAACATTTGAATATGTGAACATTCATCCTTCCTTTTTTCTTTCCCTTTTCTTTCTATTTAGTCAGCTTGATTGTGTATTTTGCACGAAGTGAAATAAAAAACAAAATGACATCATCAAAACAAAAGATCGTTTCCCTAACAATAGTCAATTTCATACGTATACAATTACAACTTCTAACATTAGGATGTATGAAATTGCATCCTTCAGTATTTTCTTTTCTTTGTACCAGTTATAAAAAATGTTGTATCGACTTAAACAATTTTAATGTATCCTAGCTTTAAGTAGTCTACTATCAGTGCAGAAGGTAATGAAAAATATGTTTACAGGTTGTGCCTATAAGGGCCAAGTATATCAGCAAAATCAGTCGTGGAAGGACGGCTGTGACTATAGGTGCACGTGCACTGACGGATCACAGGGAAGGTACAGCTGCCAACAGCTGTGAGTATATTGTATTTATCCTTGTCAATTCTTTGGACTTTTAATATGGGATAATCATGAATGTTGGATTACCACTCCTACATGACGCCCTTCCATGTCCAGGGATGCAAGTAGGGAAATTCCATGCAAGACATTTTCAAACTGAGTAACATCAGATGGTTTCTGAGGATTTTGCACCAATTTCCCTATTCTAAACCCCTGGACATGAATATTTTCTCTCATTCCTGTCCCCAGAATTTATTTAGCTCAGAAAGCCAAACTTTAAAAGTAACTATTTCCGCATCGGGGCACCGAAATGTTTCCGATTTTGTTACCTCACGTCCGTCTTATCCTGTTTTGACGTCACACGCGTGAAATTGGATGTTAAATAGACATTTCTCACACTTCTGTGTTACTCTGGACAATTACGTCATAAACGCACAGGAATGAGAGAAAACTATGTCATTGCTCGTTGCCTTGCTATCTCTTTACCGTATAATTAAAACAGACATGCAAAACGCATCGTTGTAAAATTGCTTAATGCTTTGTGTTCCCCATTGGCGTTCACCTGTCTATTTCTATGTTAAAAGTTGATGCGTTTTTGTTATGTGTCAAATGTCAATTCTTTGCAGACTTGCTTTAACATAAATTCGGGTAATAGATATAAATTTCAAAAGCCCCTTATTGTGCTTTTTATGTTTATTTCATTAACATTTTTTAAACATAAAAATGTATGATGTTTTTTGTATAGTTGTATCTGTGTTACTGGTTAACATCCCAGCAATTCCATCCCGCTTATATCTCCGTTTAATATCCTTTGTCGCTTGGTTTTCTTTAAGATGCGTACAATGGGATAACCTCCCGAACGTTTGTCAGTTGACGCCCCCGGCCCAGGGGAAGTGCTGCAGAACGCCCAACTGTCCCAGCTACGTCCAGCTTCATTACCCAGCTAACTACACACCCGAGTAAATCAAATGAAGAAGGCGTTTGGGTCGGTGTCGTGTTGCGAATGCTTTCTGTGTTTCCGGAATGTTTTGCCAAATGACACTTGTCGTGTTTTACGAATCTCAATATGCTGACTTGTGTACAATAAACAATCTTGAATACACTTTTTGATAGGTATTTTGTGGACATACAATCTTTTGACGGTAACTTCATTTCTATATTCTTTTGACGGTTACTTCGTTTTTGATTAGTTTAGGAATGTAATTTTATTAAGTTATTTAGATTTGTATTATTTATGACACTTAAAACATTAACAATGATAAAATAAAGCTATCACTGATGACATGGATGGTGAATAAACAGCTATGTTTTCTTCATAGGCGTCTATTAGTTTCTTTGGAACTATTATAATGTAAGGGATATGTAGATCAACTACATTTATAATTTGTGACACTTTGAGAGAGTCATTCTGGTCGTATCTCCAATATTGTTATACAATGTTTTCTGATAGATGAGCCCATGCAGATTTAGCGAAAGAATAGGCCTGCTGTATCATAATACACATGTCGTAAAAGAGTAAAAGACTAATGTGCAACCCGCTGCAGAATCGGGGAATTTCTTAGGTGTATTGTGCTGAGGGGCCATTGAAGAAAATTCAATTGATCTGCTGCACCCATTGCAACATTTGGATCTTACATTTTCTCCTTGTTTCCCGAAAACCTGTTTGTTACCTAATGCTTTGCTCCCCTGTACCTTACTTTTTGCTTTAGGTCCAGGCCGGGACATACCAAACTCCTTTACATGGTAGTTGTGATTCCCTGCTTAACGTTCAGTTTACCTGTTGTCAGAATTATGTGACGAAGTGAAATACTGTGTTTGGTGTCTTCGACATGGTAATTCAGTGATGTGGCACTCCAAAGTTGGCATCAGATCCGCGCTATCGAAATGAATCTAATATATCATCATACCCTACCTCCAGCACACATACACGCAAGCACGCATACAATATACACATCAAGCACGTCCTTAAATGAACTAAGCTCTTGTAATGACGTCATACAAAACAAACCAAACCAAACCAAATCTGATGGATGATGTCTGTTTCGCCATCCCTTTACTGAATTATCTCCCACTTGACCTGGTAATGATTCTTCTATAACCCCCTAGGATAGTATTTCTCTGTCAACACCTATGGTACGATTTCTTTGTCATCCCCCTAGGGTAGGACAGATCTGACATTAAGCAAAAACAGTACTTTGCCGTCACAGGATAAATAAGATATAACGTAACAATGAACTCTCGACATGAGAGGTCATAGGCAATTCAGCTTAAAATATTTTACAAATGATGAAACTATTGTTGTCAACTTAATATAGGAACGTTGAGGGAAAACAATTTTCCCCTTATCTTGATAGTGTAACAAAGCGTCCTGGTGATAATTTGGTTGAATCAAAAATAATTTCTTGGGTATGAGGTTTCTCTGTCACACCCTCAAGATAGGAGAAGCTAGGTATTAGTAATCAGCTCGTTATACTGACAAACCATAAGATCGGACTTTAGAAATTTTCTCGGGGCCGATCCCACTGAACTGATAATTTTACACACTCAGCTTAATGATTGTATGAAGTGTCATTTCAATATTTATTTAAAGAAAATGGCTAGAAAAATAATTGACTATTCATTAATCTACGCTGAACTTTGTCTTCCACCACATTATGCGAGACACCTACAGCTCATCACTATATATATTAAATAAGATACTCCATAATGTATCTTATACATTTTGTACAACTTGGCTAATCATTTATAATCTGATTTACACAAGGTGAGGTCTGTAGACTTTTTGAAAACGCATTTTAATAGACTATGCATTTTTTCTTACTGCAGTGTCACACTGCTAAAAGAATGTCAATATAGTCTTTAAAGACTGTGAAGGATAAGTTAAACCGACCAAACCAGTAATACTTGTAAACAGCGTTCATATATCTTACTTTGAATAGACAAATAAATCCATGAAAGTATATCAGAGAACAAACAAATCCTACCATACTTTGATAACGTCAGTGATTATTCATACCATGTAAGCGTTGCTGCATGTTTCTGGTAAACTTGATTATTCAATATATCGCGGCGTTTTCTTTTGTCAGGTATAGACTTAAATCAGTTTTAACAAACAACTATATTTACATTTGTTCTGCATCCTTTCATTGCAATGTATTGAGAAGGCAAATGTTGTTGTGAGACTATAACAACATTTGCTATTGTAACGTCATCAATCTCATAAATCTCTATTGTTGTCAAGAATTTCTTCGCTGTTCTAAGAACTGTTTGAAATAACTAAATAAAGCGTAACTTCTCTATCAAAATGTTAACATAAAAATGAATAGTTATGGTCCTATAACACACATTACTATTGCCGACAAAGTTGCATAAGGCCCTGCCGAACTTTATTAAGTTTGTCAGCAATAGCAATGTGTGTTATAGGACAATAACAACATTTGCTAAAACATGCACTGCTTAAATACACCGTAGTTTAACTCATTGATCATCGAGGAGCATGAGAGTGAAAATATTGGTTATTATTGGAAGGTGTGTGACCTGGAATCTTCCTTCGGCCTGTCATCTGAATGCTGCTCCCGCAGGCAAGTGTTGCCGCACACCGTCCTGTCCCGGAGAAATCAATCTTCACTACCCACCCAACTACGTCGCAGAATAATGCTCCTCCTGCTAGAAAAGTCTTCCTATAGAATACTGTTTATATGTTATTTTAAAATAAAGATACGCCATATTTTTTTGTATTGATTGTTATTATTTACTTATGCTGCATTAAGGCAACATCAACATAATGTTGCATCACATCCCAAAAACTTTTCTTTCAGGAATGCTAGATTATTTGCATCAAGAGCTTAGTGGCGATGGATACAATAGTGAATGAACCGGTACATTAAAAAACAGTAATATAAACGTTTGCACTATATTCGATTTGATTTTACAGAAGTTAATTGTTTCTATCATCATTCTTTTAAATATTGTATTTATAAAAGAATATGCATTCGTATGAGAACGAACTGTGCCTCTCTTCTGGCCGATTTGACCTTGTTTTTATTTGAAGCTGAATTTATTAATGAGGTTGTAAGGACTTGTAATTAAAACCAAGCTAAGACTTCAATTTCATGTTCAGATATATCGACGATGTGCTGTTTATAAATAACAAGATGAATTCATAAACCACATCGATCGTATATACCCTCCAGAGCTTGAAAACGAGGAGACTAATCTCTTCTACTTCAGCCGCTTTCCTCGATTTTTACTTGCAAAATGACCAACGGGATATTCTACTTCTAAGCTATTCGATAAGTTGGACGATTTCGACTCCCCTATCATGAACCTCCCCTTTCTTGACAGTAACATTCCCGCTTCCCAAAAGTAGAGTGTTTACATGTCTCAGTTATTTCGGTACTCAATAAAAATAAAAACTATGGACAACATTTTTGATCGCTTCTAGGATATCGCAAGGAAATATGCTATATAGTTATGTGGTTTGAACGTCGATGTTTTTATCATGCTCATTAGACTGCCTAATGGTTTTAGAGTGCCTAATGGTTTTGTTGGTACTACCTGAGTTCTCGATGTGTGGACGTGACATTACTTTGATTTGACTTCGTTTTACATGGCAGGTAGTATCAATTAAGGAACATACGTTGACCCTTCCGGCACACCTGGTCTTATTATCATTGTCCTTTCGATAAACGATGAATGGTTAATATATTAACTGTTATAAGGTCGGGCTTGCTTTTTTGTCTGTGATATTGCCAACACTTATTATTAACTTTTTGGATTCTCAACGGCCCATCAACACAAAAGAGGTCATACGGGCCAATTAAATGGAAATAAAACAAGTTAAAGGAAATGACATCAAACAAACGAAAAGGCAAAAGACAAACGTCAACTTGAAATGTTACATGTGGTTTTGGAGGTACTCGGATATTGAAGTTTTTAATAACAAATGTGTTTGAAAACACAGTCTGTATTCCAACGGCCTTGACTAGTATGTATTGCAATGATATTACGTATTCAGCTGTTTGTTGCGACGCAGAACTATCTTTTATACCGTTGTAAATGTAGTCAGTGGTGATCGTACAATGTGAGGAAACTCGTAACTGTGTTTTCTGGCATCACTATACCTTTGATAAATCATCTAAAGTAAAAATAAATGCATATTTTGCGGGACTTATTATGGAAAATCTAAACGATGAAAGAAAAAACAATATAATCAAAAACTGTGATTTGCCTGTAAAGAAGTAAGCAATGCTAGACCAAGATTCGAACCCTGGACTTCAGGTTGTTATACTATCGCTGTAACCGATTGAGCTAATCGTTCAACGGAAGTGTCCTGGCCAAACCGTGCCACAGTTATTTCCAAAACGAAATTAAGGAGAGGTCACTGTTTCTACTAAAAGCGTAAAAAAAGCCGAACATGAACCTTAAAGTATGAGATTCATGTTTTTAACCCCAAATGCTGCTATTAAAATCGCGTACGTAGCCGATGGGAGGTAACTCGTGTTGATTACTCTCAATTTGTGTTCTATCAATTTTCTTCAATATTGTCGTGATTCCGTAAATTGGTAGCAAGCCATGTCTGGTTCCATCGCACATAGAGGTTTTAATTTCAACAACACAACCGCTGTTGTGTTAGTCTCAGGAATGCTACCATCTTTCTATAATGACTAAAACCCAATTAGTATTTTCTACTGTCTATATAATATAGCTCGACATGATGTCTGTTATGTATGTCAAAAACCTGTCGAGAAGTGAAAACTATTGATACCAATGTCAACACACAGGGGCAAAATAAATACCACAGTGTCATGATCAGTACACTAGGACAATTTAAATCACAGCGCCAGCAATCAAGGATTAAGCACATTTGAAAACAGCAAATTATACAATAATAGTATGATACCAAGCCACAGCAAAACGCAGTGTCAACACACAAGACCACAATATCAGAACAACTGTACATTATGTACCGAGTAGATCAGAGTGAAAACGGAATTATTTTTTATGAAAGTGTATACACAGGAGGATATTATTTATCTTAGCGTCAACACAACTGCAAATAATATACCATAGTGGTAAGACACATACAGAACACGTACAATAAGGTCAACACACACGGGCACGTTTGAAGCATTAAATGACACATGTATCCCAATGTTGATGCACGTTTTGATTACAACTACATGTCAAGGCTAAAGGGAGACAACACGGGTTGATATCATATTCGTTTTGTTTTTGTTTTTGTAATGCTTAACGCCCCATCGACAAAGTGAGTCATATTCATTGATAATGATTCCTTCATATAACTACTTACTCTATGGCATATAAAGGATAAAGGAAAACCCTTTGATGTGGGGAAAACAAACGGTGAAGTAATATTTCATTAAACTAAACACCCACTGGCCATGAGTGCCCCGCTTTAGTTGTTGTGGCATCAAAGCCGATTTCCTAATAGGATTCTTTAAATAATCGGATTGGATGCGTCTTTGATATTGATATTGCCGCATCAACGACTAGAAACAGTGTACTCCTTCAATCAATATAGATCAATAGCGTAGGCGATATTAAGTTTAACTAGCTGGCGAAGTACAATTATATATCATTTGGAAGTATATCATATTAATGTGAATTGTTAGCAATAAACGGTGTAAGCTTGTGTTTGACAGATATTTATGCTTTCAAAGAAATAGCATACCGTAAAGTATGCATAATATTTCAGCGGGGTTGAAATTTTCGTGATTTTGCGGGTCAATAACGTGATCGCGAAATATGATCCGCAAAATAATATGACAAGAGTGAAACAGAACAGCGACAATAAGCTTCTTAACCGTAATGTCCTAAAATAGCGCGGATGTGGTTGCAACAATTCATTTATATCAAGAGAAATACAAGATGTTTGAAAACATATTTTTATCAAACATTTGATAGTTTTATTGATGATTTGTTTAACAAAATACACTGACCTCTTGTTGTTGCTCCATATTCTGTAATAAAGCGTATTCATTTGACATTTTATATGCCGAATATTCCGTCTCTGTGCTAAAACACCGCGAAAAGTTCCTCCACATGTCAAAATCGTGAAAAGTTAAGCCCGCTGAATTATTTTGTTAAACTGTAGTTTGTATTTACGCTGCAGCAACAATGTCAGTGTATTACATACATCAACATTACCTACCAAGCCATTATATCACTTGTATATATCTGTGACGTCACTTCTGTGATGGAATATATAAAACAGATGGATGTACTCTAGGGACCTCCCCAGTCAGAGCTATAAGGCTATTGGTACATGTAGGTACTGTACCATGCTAAGTGGAATGTCGGGCGAGGAGGACCGCTCCAGTTAGCATGTTACCTACAAATTGTCTGTTAACGCACTTACAGGATGGGGTTTACCCGGTGTCTTTTAACGCACTTACAGGATGGGGTTTACCCGGTGTCTTTTAACGCACTTACAGGATGGGGTTTACCCGGTGTCTGTTCACGCACTTACAGGATGGGGTTTACCCGGTGTCTTTTAACGCACTTACAGGATGGGGTTTACCCGATGTCTGTTAACGCACTTACAGGATGGGGTTTACCAGGTGTCTGTTAACGTACTTACAGGATGGGGTTTATCCGGTGTCTTTTAACGCACTTACAGGATGGGGTTTACCCGGTGTCTTTCCCTTGTTTTCACGTTGATAAGATAATTTCCCTAATTTATGGAATCAATTACACATTTTGATTTTTAATATTTTAGAATGTTTGACATAGTTTCACATTTTTCTTCGATGTTTTCGCATTGTAAATCTCTTATACGCTCTACTGCTTTGTATTGAATTGTTCAGATCCGAGTTTGCCAGGCCCAAAAATACGGTGTCGTCACCATGTACAACACGAGAATGGGCCTTGGGGACTTATAAATCTCCTCCAGAGAAGATTCTTGAATATTTTACCTGAAATTACTTCAGCCGAGGGATAGGCTTTTAAGAATCTCGTCCGAGGGTGGAGATTAGTTTAGCCCTACCCTCAAAATAACCCTGCCTCCGCCACACATACACTCATGCATGCATAAACAACATACAGCTGTCCTTGCAACATCAAAGGTCATATGAGGACGGGTGCTTAGTGAGATACCGCCAGAAAGAAAAAGTGGATAGAAAAGGAAGAAGACGGGAAAGATAGGAAACGACAATTTTGGTGCAAGTCGTTAAATGACCATAGCTGTTGATAGGACGTTCAACCCTATAAAACCAAACCAAACCAAACCAAATCGAGTTATCCATCTTTATCT
>JAUMHH010124299.1:0-21011 GCA_032359455.1 Chlamys rubida
TAGAACTTTTACATTTATGGACAAAAATATGTTTTTATCACTGTACAAATCTCTCGTCCGCCCACACCTAGAATATGGAAGTGTTGTCTGGTCACCATATTTGCTAAAAGACATCAAATTACTGGAAAATGTACAAAGGAGGGCTAATTCCCAGTCTAGCAAACAAACCCTACTCAGAGAGACTGCACCATCTAGGATTACCTACTCTAGTACAGAAGGCACCGAGCTGACCTGATCCAAACATACAAGATCCTAGAGGGAACAGACATTGTAGATCACCGCAAAATGTTCACTAAAACCCAGGATTCCAGAACAAGAGAGAACAACAAAAAAATGTTTAAAAAGAGAACCAACAGACAATTAAGCAGAAACAGCTACAGCAACATGGTTGTAGAGTCCTGGAATAGTCTGTCAAACCATGTGGTCATAAATGCCCCTAGTGTAAATAGTTTTAAACACAGACTCAACAAGTTCTGGTCTGATCACCCCTGTAAATGCAATGCCTCCTGCTATTAGCAAGATAAAGTCTCACCTTTTTAACTGTAAAATTTCTGGATCTTAATTCCTCTATATCGTATAGGAACATTAAAATGCGCCACAAGAAGCTACCTGAAGCTTTCCATTGGTGTCGACTACTATATCAACTATATCAATTATGCCTACAAAATGTGAGTAAAACGGCGGTGAGCGTTACACATTGTTTCAGAACGTACATGTAGATAATCGATATCTACTGTACCATAGTCATAAAGTTTGAAGTTCTAACCTATGACATAATTTAGCGATTGATCAAGGAATTTTGAAAGGTAGAGGGGTCCATTTTGTAGCTCCGAATGAATTTTGTGCGAAACAATTATTCACAAAACCATAAAGACCCGAATACAATTTCTGCTTCTATTATGACAGAAGTACACAATATGAAATAGCCCGACTTTCCTCTGGCACTGACACAAGACTTAGACATTTTGACAGATGTCTGTCAGAATGTCTAAGTCTGGTGTCAGGGCCAGAGGAAACTCGGGCTAAATATGGGTTTGGGAGTCCGACCTTCTAGCTTAGTGCTAAGCAGGAATATTATAGCATCATGTACACCGTTGTAAACTGTTTAGTGCTGAAAAATGAAAAGTTTCAAAAAATGTATGACTAACAAATTGGATCTGACAAATTGATCTGTGTTATTAACTCAAAATGACCTCTAAGTACCAGAAAATGCTGCATAAATGTAATATATTTTGTGTGTGTGTTTGAAATGGATATCTTCATCAAATTTTCTGAGTGCAAATTTGAATTGTGAAAAGTATATATGTTGTTATACATGTACTTTCTATGAAAGCATATCTTGTACTGGGGTGTGTGTTGATAAAATCAGTGTGATTTCTCTGGGGGTTTTTCAGAGTTATATTTTGTCATTATTTTATACCACTATTTGAATTTGTGTATACATCCCGAAACTTTGATAATTACTGTCATAACTTTCTGCTGAGGATCCACATTGATACTGTTATGCGACATAACCTCACTACCTCACAAGTTCATGTGACCTACTGACTGTCTTTCATTGACATATTTCACTGGATTCTGGTCTGGTGATATTTTGTTGAGTATTTTTTTTCTTCATTTTCCTGTGGCATTGATAAGCCCAACTGCACCATCAAGCAATTACAGCCGTTTTATGAGATCAATACATGCATGGTAAATATAACCTACATGTAAGTAAACAAAATTTCGTTTTTTTATTGTAGCTGTTTTTTCATTATATTTAAATCAAATCTTTGTCAAAACAATTGCAATTATTTGAAAACTTCAAAGAATAGAAATATCTTTTTATTCTCATTTACAACACCTTTTCTATTGATAATGTTCTATGTCATATAGCTGGCATTAGCTGCCCATTTTGACTATCCATCCTTAAACAATTCTTGTTATTACTATTTCTCTAGGAGGAGTCTCACATGTCATATGTACACATTCTTGGCTGTACAACTCATCCTGCTGTGTTCAGCTAAACTTGATGAAATGTTACAGATGTAGTCAACACAATATTTGGATTGGGCTATTTTCTCATGGTTTTTATGCCCTTTTATTTTCAAACAGTGTTAACAATACTCCTTCCAAAATACTGCATCAATATAAATGATTCTTGCTACACAGAACTCTTACAATGTTGGAATTTGTATATAGCGTAAAATTCTATTAACCTCCTCTTGTTATAGAGTTATGCCCCTTGTTTTTAAAAAGTCTGCCCCACTCCTTAAGGTATTGCACCGATTTAAATTAAACTCAGTTTGCAGAACCGTTATACCAAGAGAACTTCAATAATGCCGATACATTGGAGCTACCTCAATTATGTATGGAGCTATGCCACTTCATTTTAAATTGTTTTCGAAAGAACTATTCCTTCACACAGGAAGGTGATATAAGTCTGCCATTCTGGCAACAGTCTTAGCAATTCAGGGCTAGAAATTAATTTTCAAATCCATTAGTCAGTCGGGCTAGTAGTTTCCAATTTTACTAAAAGTCCATGTGTAAATTCCACTTACCCAATATTATTAACATGCTAAGTTAATTATTCCATCAGGCTAGCATTTTTAAGAATCACCACTCCAGCTTGAAATTTCACTAGTCTCAGACTATCAGACTACCCTAGTATCTCCTTAATACTAAAAGTCCTCTTATCATTTTCATTCGTCACATTGTTAGTATTTTCTTTTTTAGGTATTATAGTTTTTCCTGTCCGCATCCAATCAGCATGACCAATCTCCGACTGTGGTAATGAAGATCTGGACCTGTTGTATCAGCACATAACACTACAGACAAGATATCACTCTTGTATGGAAAGATGAAGGAAAGGAAGTTGGAAAAACCTCTCCATCTTTGATAAGTGGAATGTGCACTCCTGCAGAAAGAAACATTACCCTAGGGCATCCATGAGTAACTTATTGGGGCTTATGCCAATAACTTTTCTCTTATGCCAATAACTTTTCTCTTATGCTAATAACTTTTCTCTTATGCCAATAACTTTTCTCTTATGCCAATAACTTTTCTCTTATGCCAATAACTTTTCTCTTATGCCAATAACTTCTCTCTTATGCTAATAACTTTCCTAACATGATATGCCTGTCTCATTTGGGACTTGCACTTGCTGTTTTTACAATTGTTGTGAACAACCATTTTCAATCCATTATCAAACCTTAACTTCCTTACAAAATCGACTGGGTCAGAAAATAAGATACATGAATGCTTATGAGGGCGAGTCTTAGACCTCAAAGATCTTAGTTTAACAGTGTGCTGAGACTTTGGAGAGGACACAAGCAAAGGAGGCTACAAACTTATGGCTGTCAAATATTGTTTTGGGACTGTTAACTTCAAAATATAGGACTGAACAAGATACAAATTTCAAGAAAGTTTAGTTGTATATGATTTGATTGATGTGACCTATAAAAGAATGTGACAAACAAAAACAAATGACTCATTAAATTGGTTACTTTCAGATGTGGATCTCATGACTTATCATTAGAAATGTTTGGATTTATTACTGTATGTCATTGTGGTACAATCTCAAATAATGTTTATTATAACATCACAAATAATGCTTATTGAAATATGTCCCTATTGCACCTGACAATCACAAATAATGCTTAATTAGCACTTCAGTCGTCACCGAGGACATTCAGAAAAGCGTGTATAAAGAGATATGTTCAAGCAGTTTGGTTCATTATATTGTCTCAAATCCTTGATATTGCAAACATATTGAAGGAGGTCCCAAATCATAAAACCTGATGTAACGTAGAAAACCATCGAATTTTGTCTGCTTCCATTATGAATGAAACCTGGCACACTGAATGTTGTGTCGACAGCCTTCTCTGAAATGGAGAAAAGACAAAGTATTAATGCAGGAACCTTTAAAGCTAATGGT
Source organism: Chlamys rubida (assembly GCA_032359455.1). Taxonomy (NCBI): domain Eukaryota; kingdom Metazoa; phylum Mollusca; class Bivalvia; order Pectinida; family Pectinidae; genus Chlamys; species Chlamys rubida. The sequence continues at coordinate 3,917 of JAUMHH010124299.1, forward strand.
TTAACAGGATACATTTAGTTAAACTCACTATTCCTTTTGGCCTACATTGAATTCTGCAATTTTGGTCTATGTTGAACCATTTATGATTTAACTGGATAAAATTTTCGAAAATCAATATTCATTGTTGGCCTATGTTGAATTTTGACATTTTGGTCTATGTTGTATTTTGAATTCCATTGTGTTGCTTCATCGCAAAGACCTATGGACCTTATTTGAACAAACCTGAATCTGCATCATTAGGACCTCATGCATGCCAATTATTGATCCCCTGAAACTCACAATGTTTAAGAAAAGGATTTTCAAATTGCATTATAGCCTGGGTTGAAGGTTGACCGCTAGGTATAATCATATTTTGAAAACCTTGGACTTCAATTGAATTGAATGAATTGGAATCCAACACTAGGCAATCAGAGATGCAAAATATTGAAGCTCCTGTTCCAAAGACTTAATTTTGTTGGAAGATTTTTAAAGCTCCATATGCATCTCGGCCTGTAAACTTTTACCCATATGCAGTGTCTTGGACCAAATGAGCTTTTGAATGACCTTTTGAAAACAAGAAGACCAAGGGGCCTGAAGATGAATGGACAATTTCCTTATGTGCATGTTTTGAAGAAAAATTAGGATATTCTAAAACAAACTGATTGGTTTATTGTAATAAAAACCATTGAATAGAGGGATTTTACCCAAACTACAGTGGTTCATGTTGCTTACTTTTTTTCTCTTTTTTGTTGTTGTTGCATATAACTGGTACATGTAACATGGAGGTCCTACACTCATTTCTACTATATCTTCTGGGGGCCCAGGACGGAAACATTTACAAAAAGACATAATGGGCCTTTATAGCTCACCAATTAATGTCCCATCTATGATCTTCAAGAGGAACCAGGTCAAATTTATTAAAATTTGGTTATTAAGAAGTTGTTCAAACATTTAAACACACTGGATCCCTGTGCCATTGAAAGTGAAGCTTAGTTAAGTTACTTATTTGAACAAGCTTGAAAGCCCTTCATCCCAGCATGCTAATGGTCAAATATCATAACTCCAGGCTTTTTTATTTTTCTTAAGAATTCAACTGTAACACGTATTTGACCCCTGCAGTCTTAATATAAGTCACTCAGTAATAAATCTACATGCGAGTCCTGGGTCATGTACCCATAGAACTTCGATTTGACCAATGCAATTTCTGAAAATTCTGAAATTTAACATGGTGGGACCCATATCTTGCCGGTCTGTGTGTTATCGCGTGGGGTGGGGGTGGGTGTCTTAATGTGGAGGGAAACTGGAGAACCAGGAGAAAACCCAGGAATCGAGGAATCGAACCCCAGGCGCATTGGTGAAAGGCGGTTGTTTTATCCACTGCGCCACCTGGCCGTCCAAGGACTATTGGTTATTCAAAAGTTTAAACATATTTCACCCAAAAAAGGGTATACGCAATAAAATTATTGAATATTGCAACGTTTGACACGCCATATTAGAGCGTTAGGCTTAACATGTTCTAGATACTGTATACCTAGTTCAACGAGTAATTCCGGAAGCCATGTGTTTTATCGACTATATTCGTTCTTAAGGCAAATTCTTTAATTAATTCAATGATAAAAAGGATGTTTCACACACAAATCATCGAGGAAGGACCTACCTTAAAATGGGAATTCCAGGCCGGGATGAACTACTTTATAATCTGATTTAAAAAAAGGCCAACCTCAAATGTTTGTTGATTTTCTACATTTACATAGGAGTTTACGACATTTTGAGTAAAATTTCTTAAAAAAAAAGCTCCGTTGACCTTTTCTTGAATATTTTGTCCGACATTTGCAAAATACATGTAGAAATACTGTCACCGTCGTACAGCCGTATCGCCCTAACTTTACAGCGTAATAGTAACCAATGTACGTTTCCGGGAGCGTCTGTTACGGCACGACTTCCGGTGCAGACGAACTTAGTATGATTTATTACCTCTGGTCACGATATTTGTGTTCTACTTCTTTGTCCAACTTGACACATTTCGGAAAAAACACACATCATGCATCATACTGGTTAGTGCTTTTTCTTTTTTTTCATCAACTTATTTTTACATAAATTAGTAAAATATAGCGCTATTTTATTGGAATTGGGAAGGTTAGCCTCATTTTGTTTTCATTTTGGAAAAAGTAAAGTATTTTTTGCTGGGGAAAGCCTGTTTTCTTTCAGCTGTGAAAAACTACTTCTGGCGATCAAAATATTTCGACGAAATGGCAACTCCAAAAGAAATGCGCCACGAGTGTGTATTATAATGGTGATATCTGCCGGTTTACCGGGTGTACGAGTGAGTAGTATATACGCTTATCCTGTTAAACAAGGTGTTTGAATACATTTTATAACCTATTTATTTCCCATTCGGAACATAGAAATCAGTGACTACATGTATGTTCGTTTGTCCTTTCTTCGAATCTGATTCTATTGACCCGTACATAGAATTGCTTCTGCATCATATAGACTGGCCCCGGCCCCGTCTCTGAAATATTGAATCATCAGGGGTCCATGCAAAAAATAAACTCTAATAATTTTTATCTGACATTTGGATGGCTGATCCTAAGTTCTCAAACCAGGGGGAGATAAGCTAGTAGTAAAATGCAGTCTGGAAATTCTTCATACAAACTTGGGGGCTGGTAGCCAGTCTAGTTCATCAATAAAGACGTACATGCACATGTACCATATGTTGTGAGGATAACCTTGAACTGGTGGTAAACCGAATTCTCCCGAGAAAATCTTCGCAAGTGAAAGCAAACAGTATAACGAAACCTCGTTCCGTATACGTAGTCTGCTGAATTGCCGGTGACCAAAACCCTCGCGATCGTTCCCAGGTGTCTAGATTAGTAAAGACCAGGAACGAGGTTTTATTTACATGTATCTAGTAAAATACACGTTGCCTTGACAACTCTGAACGTCACGCTCGTGTACAGTGGGATTTTATTGACCACAAAACTGTAAAAACGGAACAAAAGTGACATACTTCAAGAAATAACTTCCTATCCACATTGTCGTCTGGTAGACCATCATTCCAAGTTCCATGTTAACAGTTGTATAATCGGATTTCCTTCATTAAGACTTTCCGTAACACCGCAGGGAAATATAATTACAAAGAATTTTAAAGCTCAATTAATGACTTAGCGTTAATTACTAGAGCATAATTGATATTTGTTCGAAGTGATTGACCAGCAATAGGAAGAAATTAAGTTTAGTCTTCATTTACCCAAACCATTATGTTTTGAAAATTATCTTCAAATTCAATCGATTGATTGCGTTGCTGCTGTAACTGATAACGTTGTATAATCTAACACGACTTCCCGTCTGTTTACTTGATAGTTTCCACGACATCCTTTACAGGAACTGTACGCGTTTTATTTTCTTCAAGAGCAAGTTAAGTGGTAATATATACCGGATTACATTTTTTTCGTGTTCCCTGCTAACTCGAAAGGTTTAAAAATACAATTTTGTAAAAATAACAGAAACTGCTGCGGTTAGACAATGTTATGCAGTCTAACTTTTATCTTTACATACCTTATCAACAGAAAATATTTTTGTCAGACAGGTTTATGCAATTTTTGCTATATATTTTGTCTTTTAATAATCAAGTTATAAATACAATGTACAACGGAATCTTGTTATTCGAATGTTGGGAACATTCCTTGAAAAGTGAATAAACATACAAGTGATGAAATATGTCTTTTGTACAAAATGCCGATGATTTTCTGAATAATACCGCACAGAAATTAAGAATACTGTATATGTACAATAGCCAGTGTTCATTTAAGCGATTTAAAATTTGAAAAATACCGGAAAAATAAAAGAATAAATGTATCTGTTTGCCACATTGCAGTTCGCGGAAGTGTTCCCTTGATCTCACCGTGGGCACCGTTATTGTATACCACGCAGGAAGTGTTCCCTTGATCTCACCGTGGGCACCATTATTGTATACCACACAGGAAGTGCTCCCTTGATCTCACCGTGGGTACCATTATTGTATACCATGCAGGAAGTGTTCCCTTGATCTCACCGTGAACACCATTATTGTATACCACGCAGGAAGTGTTCTCTTGATCTCACCGTGGGCACCGTTATTGTATACCACGCAGGAAGTGTTCCCTTGATCTCACCGGGGGCACCGTTATTGTATACCACGCAAGAAGTGTTCCCTTAATCTCACCGTGGGCACCATTATTTTATACCACGCAGGAAGTGTTCCCTTGAACTCACCGTGGGCACCGTTATTGTATACCACGCAGGAAGTGATGATGCAACATGTATTGCTGAGTCACGTTCTTAGTTCGTCAGAATACGATCTTTTCAGTTCAGTAACACTTATATTAAGCTAAGACATTTTTTAATAAGCTGATGTATTCTTTTTGTTTAATAGCGAAAAATTTGATAAATTCTGATGATTGATACCTTAAATTATCATTTTCATTTCCGAAAAAAAAGAAGATTTTGGATGTATATACTATTATTATTTTTATCTCAGAATGTTCAATGGACATTTCAAAATGTAAGTGGCCTGAGACAATTCATGAATTTTATTCATTTTCTATTTCCACTTTCGGGTTTGGCTTTTCCCCAAAATATCTGACAAATTCACAACGTAAAATTGAATACTTTTTGGCAGTTATTGCTTTGTTGCTTTTTCCTGAATGTTTTCATTGTTTTTGCAAACATATATTTTAGAAATATGATTTTGAAAACCGTGAAACGTTTCCCTTTTCTTCTTTTTTTGCAGGATGCCATTCTCAATCAGGAAATTAACAACATACAGTTTGTGTCACTAAAATGTATGAAAATTTTGTGACTAAAAAAAATAAATGTCTTCTCTTCTGCGATCAGAGTGATTCCGTTCAGACAGTAATTAATTACACTGTACAAGTGTGAAAAAAATGATGGCTGGAGAAGGAATGTGAAATGATGTTCACAGAAGATAACGAGTTGGGATGATCGTTTGGAAAATTGATTCATTATCTTGTCTAACGGCGGGTCTACTGGGAGCGAAGGCCTAAATTTTACACGTAGGAACAGCTTAATGAACATGATTGATGGTTAGAGTTGACATAAACAATTGACCAATAGATGATGTGTCCAGATAAATTACGTACACCGGATATCAAATACGTCCAAAAGGGGATCAACTAAAAATTAAATATTCAGCTAATGATCTTGTTCAAGATAGATATATTTTCGCGACAAATCAATGAAACGAATAGGGGAAAGTCGGGTAACTGCGACATGAGTGATCGAAATTACCCGATGGCATGTGATCGAATTTACCCGAATCGTTATTTAGACTCATTACCTTCGTTTAAAGCTGTAAATTAAAAAGGGGAACACCAAAAATGTTGAGTTTTGTGATTTTTGAGACGTTTGCATACAATCTTTACCTAATACAGGATCAAAAACAGTCACGTGACCATCCAGAACGAGAGGAATATAAGAGTGATCGAAGGTACCCCGACTTTCCCCTAGACTCTTTAGAATGGAATGTTTCGAAAATTTAAAGTATAATTTGAAAATATCTACAAAGAAGGAAAGACCCGTGCAGGCTCGGGGATATAATGGCCCGCTGTGTCCCACTGCATGATCGTGAGAGTCGACTTTTGTGCCCCCCCCCCTCCCTTCTCATGCAAAATCGGGCCGGGATTCTTTCTTGTCTTCCATTTGGTGGACATTGAAGAAATCAAGAATAGACCTGCAATATTCCACTACATGTGTATCAGGTAATTATAAGGCGACTAATGTGGGGTTCCCTGCAGAATCGGGGGGTTCCTTCTGTGTCTACTACGAATGGGACACGGGAGAGATCAACATTGATCTGCAGCCCCATTACAACACTTGGGATCTTTTACGTTTCCTAACTTTCCTGTGTTCCTTGTTTTCTATCTACTTCCTGTTTCAGGAGGTGTGTCCCTAGGCATCCGTCCTCATAAGACCCTCGATGTTGCGAGGACGTTAAACCCCAAACAAACAAACAAACAAACAAACAAAAAATAAAAAAAGCACAAAATGAATTACTGATATTTGGGTTTTAGAATTCATGAGATACCTTGATATTTACATAAAACAACTGCTACAAGTGTTACATTGGTCATGATTTTAGTTTTCGAAAAATCAATAACGGAGATTATATTCGTAAATATTTCCACTTAGGAGATCAGAATAAACAAAATGATTACATAGAAAATATCCCTCACGGAAATAATATGTGAAGGTGACAATAGATATTTGCCGGGAGCATCTCTAAAACATATCAAGAGTTTTAAAATTAATGTTATGGCAGATAGATTGGACACGTAAACATGTATCACTCTTACACAAGGTCTCCAAAACAAATCGCACGTCAACGTTACAGCCCCCTCCCCCGGGAACCGTCCTTCTCTGGGATGACAAATGAACACGTGTCTTCTCCGATAATTTCATACATGTATTTCTCGGCTCTACTAACAGAGCACGCCCTGTAATCGTCGTTCTAAGTATTAAATGGGTTCAAGTGAGTACGATACTGTATATTGATCAGAGTCTCGGGTGCTCTTGTTTCAGACCGACTGTTGACACCTCGCTAGTGATCTGTAATCTATTATACATAACACGGAAGAGACGGACCTGCTTCCAATCTACAAGGCTAGTTCTCCTCTGTATGTCGCTTGACATGCCCGTCTCTACGACACATACACGCATCACGTCAAGCAAGATATGAATACTAAATAAACATGTCTTTTGATACGGTAGACATAAATATGCTTCTAAGCATCCGTATATTTTACCATGTAATAGAAAATTGATATCTTTTGAGGTCAAAGAGCCAAATAAAAAAACCCATCTCAACGTAAGAAAATTTTCAAATCAATATTTTTTTTTATAAAAGGGATGATTTATTTATGGAAGCAACGCTTTGCCAGCCTCTGTCGGCCATGATTTCTTGACCTTTTGAACCCTGGTGTAAAGCTTTGATTCACAGTCCCGTATCAATGAAAACATTTAGATCCACGTGGTTAAATGTGTAATGGAGAACCATAACAAAAGTCCATAATTGTATGATATGAATTTAACAAATGCTTCAGGCATGTTTGGGAGAGAGTATCCAATTCAACATAAAAAAAACACAAAAAAACAACAACATGCACCATGGTATAACGGATATGAGTTATAAGGTTTAATGTCTGAAAAAGACATTGCATTGGCTTTCAAATATAATTCAATAGGGTCATGTATCCCAGAATCAATGTATATAAGGATTGACTACTAACTAGATTTTAAGCGATGGAGCACGCAAGTCTGACATTAGTTTCGAAAACGTGATGTATGGTGTGAATGTTACGTTAGACATAGGCATACAGTCTGAAACGATCAAACTGAAGGTGGTCTGTGATTTTGTGATTTTGTTGTGAAGCACAAACAGGATTTGTAAAGAAGTATATCACATATGTCCATATCAAGTTTATTATAACGAATTCCGCTTCAGCTTCTTAAAGTATAGACTTCAAAATGTTGTGCACTATACACGACATTCATAAACATTGCACAACTTCCTTATTCGTATTGAAACATTTTTCATCAAAGTGGTTTATGCAGAAAAAAATGCCCAGCTTAAGTGTTTCACTGAATGCCATATAACCCCCCCAAAATAATGTTTGTTCCTAATAATTGAATTTAGAAAGACGGACAACACTTTTTAGCTCATAATTAATAAATCTTTAAAATAATTTCTGATGAAAAAAACCCAGTAGAATCTTGCACAAAACACAACATTGCGCTGTAATTTCATCGCCGAGTAACTCCAACCAATCAGGAGTTAGAATTACCGCACCAAACATGCGGTATGCTTCAGATGATAACCTGAAAAAGTGTGTCCTTGGTGAAGGAATAGCCAAAGTTAAGTAAGAACAAGGTTAAAGAAATTAATGTGATCTATTGGTGTTTGCAAACTTCAGTATCTTTTAGTCACACAAATGCTGGGCCCGTATTCATGAAACCGTTATCATGCTTAGGCTTAGGCTGTGGTCAAACTAATATACTTGTAACTCGCTTAAATCTTGACACGTACAATTAGTCAAGTCTAGAACTGTCTATAAGTCTCTCCAGAATTCTTCAGCAAATTATTGACAAAATGGGAATATTTTTTACTTTATCACTGTAACAAGAAACTTGGTTTGAGTACACTTAGTTTGATGAGAACGGTTTCATGAACATGGCCCCTGGTCTATTTAATGATATTTCTCTTCCGGTAAGATGGATAACGTTTTCGATTTGATAATTTCTCTGAAGTAAAAAAGAACAGTTTTTTGTACATGTCTTTTCGCCTCTGCAAACATATTGTCTCGTTCTGGAGGTTACCTCCCCTGGGAGTAATATTTGTCGGTGTGAGTAATCGTGTACATGTATATATATTTGAACCAAATACACTGTATCTAAAAAGTCAAGCTACTTGTAACTGTCTCAATGACTCTATCAGAAGATAATTGAATTGGTGAGCTGAAGGTTTGCAGGCATCTAATTAAAAACGAGGACTTCTATGGTTTTGTTTAGCTTTCAATAATCAATAGCAAGGTGTGAGACATGAATTGTCGTGCTGTACTTGTATAACCTTTACCGTACTGTCTTTTCTCAAAGAGATGTAACGTGCGGGCTGTCACCCATCCAGCTACTGGCCACGCTCGACGTTGCTGAACTAGTGAGCGGGTCCCCAGGTTATACTTATACGCATCGCTGGATTTCCACCTCATACTCCTTAGCTGTTACTCTATCACCCCTCTCCGAGAAGTCTCGTCCCAGGACTTGGCCTGTGGAATCCCGTGGGTCCTCCCTGTGTACCAATGCACCTTCCCGAACCACCGGTAACTGGCCTTACATTATCACACAGAATCCCACTGCTGACACCAAATTCATTGTGCGGGCGAGTGAATACTAAAACTTGTAAACACTTGTTTCATAATTGTTGTAATATACAAAATGTAAATACACTTTATATTCAACGGTTTCAAAAAGTTTTGCCTTTACATCAAATAGGTATTCAGATTCATAAAACTAGAAAACAAACATAAAATAAAATATGGTGAAACATGCTTTCTTCTCAATTTCTGAAACACGTTAAGTATTCAGAAAAATCAGAAATTTATTTTTAAAAAGTAAGTGTTCCGGAAAAAAACAAGTTCTTTCAAGGGACCTAACTCTATATATACATCTTTTATGTACCGATATCAATGTTCGTACGTAGTCGTGAAACAATTATTATGCTCAAACTCAGATTCTGTGCTCAAACACTGTTTCTTGTTCCAGTGATAGAGAAATCCACATTTCGTCACTGATCTGAAAGAATTCTATAGAGGGTTAAAGCTGATTACCAATTTCAGTGTCCAGACTTGACGTATTAACCTTGTCACATGATTTAAGAAAGTGATAAGAAGGTTTGTTTGAGCACAGACTCCATGCCTGAGCATGAGACCAGTTTCATGAATACCGGCCCAGGTGATGCAATGCACCTTACGTTTACACATGCAGACAGATGCGACGCATCACGGTACTAAACGCTGAACGCGATATACTCTTAAAACCTGGCGGTGGTGGTGTAGGTCGCCGGTATCTGCCAGACACCGAGGGAGACCCGTATAAAGCATATCGTAAGTATAGCAGCTGTAATTATAGCAATACATATCTCAATGTTTGCAATGCTCCTTAAAAGCATTCCCTGATCGCAGTACAGGATTATAGCCCCAGCCTTACTTTCTAGCTGGAGCTACTTTTGAATAGGTGACAGAATTCAGTGTTTTCTCGGAAACTTGATCAGATATTTAATTAGAACAACCTCAGCTGTATGAAAGCAGTGTTTGATGTTTCATATTTAGATAGACGTTGGACCGCCATTTCTGGTATTATTTGTCGGTATTTTGTAGATATACATTGATGAGTAATGAAATGGTTTGGCGCATGAAACTTACAGAAACTCTGATAAAAAAATCACGTACATCAATAACACTGTGAACGCGCATGAGCGTTAACGCCTTAATAAACACGTGACCTTCAGTTATCTCGTGTGGCACTTAATAAGTGAACACCAAATCATGATGACAAATACCTAACAATCGATATTGGAAGTGACAGATTGTGAAACTTATTTACGATATTTAAATAATTAATTTGATGCAATGAGAAAACTTAAGTAAGAAAATCGATTGTAATTAAGCGATTATCAAAGTGCACTTGCAAAACCTGTTACTCGACACATACGTCATGATTAGCCTCATACATGTAGAACATTTGGACCTGTACGGCGAAGTGACACTGTATCAAAGTGACACTGCCAGTACTAGTGTTCAAAAATAGCGGTATGCCTTTCTCTCGTAATACCACGAGACTGGCTCCCATGTAACCAACAGTAGCGTCATCCGCAGGTTGCAGTGTGTGTGCGACAACGGATTCTACGAATTAGCGCTAGCAAATCTGTTTATGACTTAAACGAGGCCTTGGAAGATTTGAGAGATTCATTTTGTTTGAGTGACTATCTGCTAATACTTCTTGAAAACTCATTGCCCTGGAAACCGATATCGTAAAATCTTTGGTTTTAATGAGAATTTCCGTCGTGGGCGTTGCTTGATAGTATTGGAATATCTTCGATGGGAGGAGACGTCGCAGCTGTCACGTGTAAACTGGGGTAAGTGAAGAAAATAATTAATGAAGGCAATAATTAATGAAGAAAATGTACTTCCCGTGCATTAGAAATATTGATATGGACATCATGATTAATCACTGAATCTGTTTGGGAGGGAAACTGATTAACAGTTTAATTAATTAACTAATCTCATTGGCTAATATCATGCACTTTGTAAGTCGAGCGTTGGTTGTTATGTCCCTTCTGCTACAAGAGTGCGCACGGCTTGGTTTAAACACGTAAGTTGGATACATGCGACAAATTTTAATCTTTTAGTCAATTCAATTTATACAACAATAATATCACGCTCACGATATCGACAGCCATTTTCACCTAAATTGCAATCCTTATAATTAAATCAATCTAGGGCATTACGAATCTTTTTTTTTATACTAGTTGATACATTTCTCAGTGAACTACATCTGTTCATATTCGGAGATTTTTAACTGGATGGTCTCGAAAGTAAGGGATTGTTCATTGCATTATTTTTATGATATATATTCTCGCGTTATTTCGCGAGATAAGCTGATATCCTGATATAACAACATCGTCAATGGTAAGCCAGGATACATCTATACAAGTATAGTCTGCAAAGTTTCAATTCCTTTTTCTTAATTTTCATGAGTATCTTGTTTATAGAAAACTCGCGAAAATAAGCATTGGTGAAAAATAAGTGTTTTACAGTTTTAACACTGGTAACTCGGAACATCACCAATATACTATAACGAAATACTTGAGAAATTGACGCCATAGTACGTATACTGTAGACCAGTTTTTATTAAGTTGACGGCAGCTTTCTTATACGAAGCTCTACTAGCATGAAATACTGTCTACTGCAATCATACAGCCGCTCACTGGGGTACAGCAGACCAGGGGCGGTTACCTTTGTAAGTGTAAGTGGTTACCCTCAAAAGAATGAAGTAGCTCGTATACCATTGTTCATTATACTAAATAGATTACCTGTCAGTCGATGTTGGAATCATCCAACTGTAGGTGATAGCGACCAGAGCACAGCTGTAACATGCTTCTCGAGCTTAGTCTACGCGTTTTGTCTGACAATTTTGCAAATGACCTTTTTCAACCAAATTAAAAAAAGACTGTACTTGATCACATTCCTTATCCGATGTGGATCTTTTAGAAACCCAGAACATGTTTGTTGATGTTCTTAAAAAAACCCAGTGAAACATCGATTTAAATTGTAATCATACAAATGTATATATATAATGAAGGAACTGAAGAATTATACAACTGAGTCAGGGGGACGCATTGAGTAAGGGATATAATGAATCAGGTGGACACAGTGAGTCAGGGATGCATTTATTTCAGGGAACACATTTACTCATGGGCGCATTGAGTCAATGGCATACGTTGAGTTATGGGAACAAATTGGATCGGGAACACACTAAACCAAGGGAACGCATTGAGCTAGGGACACATTTTTGGGGGGATATATTGATTATGAGATACATTGAGTCAGGGGACACCCAATGAGTCAGGGCCCCACTGAGTCAAAGACACGAGTCAGGGACATATTGAGTGTGGGTACCACTGAGTCAAAGACACGAGTCAGGGACATATTGAAACTGGGAGAAACATTGAGTCATTAAGATATTGAGTCAAAATTGGCTCATTGAGTCGAAGACATATTCAGTCAGAAGCTCGTTGCACCAAAGGCAAAGTTACATCAAGCATTGTCATCTTCATGACAGGTCGCCTATACGTTGTAATAGGCCACCTCTAAAACGTGATCTAAATTGGAAAAAGGATTCAAAGTAATCCCGTTATGATTCAATTTACAAAATTACATTTTTTTCTGCAGATATTTCAATCAAAGAAATTGTTATTCGATTGAGCTCATGAAGCTTTGCAAATCTGATTGCCAGACCAATTTTGTCATTAACGTATGATGACTAAATACCACTTGTGTGAACATCATGACGTGTTTTTACTGTCTGTAAGATATGAAACCGCCACTTCCGGTCCGTTGAGAGTTGAAAGCTCTGGTGCGAGAGAGCGTCTGTCTCTTAATCCAGGTCCATTTATCGGCGTGTCAGATAACACGGCTTCAAAACCTATTTATCACGTCCTTAACACAAGAGCGTATGGAGAGTTACAATTCATCAATTGTTTTTTATGTGGTCAGTATGATTGACCAGCAGTAATAAATGACCGATCCATATTCGAATAGATGTTAGGCATTTACGAATTGTTAAATGTTTTAAGTTAGTCACATGGAGTGATCCTACGGTACGTGTGGTTTTGCATTATGCTCATTAAATAAACCTGCACCTAAAATTTAATGTCAGTACATGTACCAAATAAAAATGGGTTTCGAAATTGCAACAAGTTGTCAGGGTAAAATCAAGCTTTAGATTACCAATAGTTGTGTAGGGCAATTTCATCTACATTTTCTGTTCAGACTCCGGAACCATACATTTCTTAATTTAAGAACTTTCCTAATTCTCAAGATTTCTTCAAACATTAATTAGAATAGTAAAATATTTCTGATATTGCTAAGAAACAACGGCTAAATTTGTAGCAATGGTGGCTGATTAAGGTTATGTTTCCCCTTTTAGCTTCGACGAAGGGATGAAGCGAAAAAGCTACGTTTTATTTTCTTAATTGTAGCATTATGGCTAAGAAAACCCGCCGCTTAGAAGACGAAAAAGGCAAAAATACGTTTCTTTTCATCGCTTCTTACAGTGTAGCGAGTTATGCAACATATGGCTTGTGGAATATTCGGCGCTTTTCTATTCCGTTTCAATAAAAATGCGCCAATTGATTCAGTGCAGTTGATTCAGAAAGCGATTTGAATAATTTTGATATTTGAAAAATGACATTTTTTCCGATACGACAAAGCCCGATATGGAAAAAACGCCAATAATCGGACAATAATGTCGCTTTTCCCATCTAATTCACCTTTCGATTTAAAACGACATGTTTTCGATGCAACAAAGCGCCGTTTAAGAAAATATATATCAGCGCTTTTTGCTTTGTTGCCACGATAATACGCTGTAAAACGGTGTTTATTTTCCCCACAGCAACAAAGCGTCTGTTTAAAGATATCAAATGGCGTTTATTTCGCAGGAAAAATGGCAAAAAGGGGAAAATGGCAAAAAGGGGAAAATGGCAAAAAGGGGAAAATGGCCCTGATCAGCCTCAACAAGAAACAATGGATGAATTGCAGGACACTAGCTTAAGAACAGTTAAAAAGAAAAGTGAGCTATGAGATTAAACTAAGGGTAAAGACGTTGTTATAGAAATCACGTGACAGCTAGGAAGGTGTGCCAGTCACTTGAAAATAAAAGAGAAGAATTTGATGAGAAGCTGTTGTGATTTAAACAGGCACTCCGGGAGTAATCATTGTTTGACGTCTACCCTGGTCTTGAAATGATAACATCAGCATATGTTACTCAGATTTTACTGGATAAGCGTGCTATTTTTTTGCGAATTGGGCCGATACTGATTTCACAGCAGTAAATTGAGTTTTACTGAAGGTGAGAAAATCTCCTGAAACACAATTTCATCTGAGGGGTGTATACATAAATGGAGACATCTGATGGGTGTATACATAATTGGATACTGGACAAAGTGGTTCCTAAGCTGTCGACACAAGACACCCGCATAGGGTTTAATTTAAATAAAGATTTCGAGAGTTGAATTTCAGTCTTCTGAGATTGGAAAGTGTTCCTGGTTCATCTAACTAATCTGATAAGGTTGTTGATCTGATAACACTAGGGTAGAATGAATGGTAAACGTTTTTTTCCTAATTACACGTCGATAGAAGGTATGGGAAAAATTGTATTATTCAGATAACACGGGGGTATGTATGGTGAAAGTATATTAATCTGATAACACCAGGAGAGAAGGTATGGTGAAGGTTTATTTATCTGATAACACCAGGTGAGAAGGTATGATGAAAAGCTATTGATATAATAACATTGGAGAGAAGGTATAATAAAGGTTTATCGATATGATAACAACAGGAGAGAGGGTATGTTGAAAGTGTATTTATCTGATATAACCAGGAGTGAAGTTATGGTGAAACTTTATTGATATGATAACACAAGGAGAGATAATGTTGTTGTATTCTACCTTTCTGTGACATGCATCACCTTTCCAAAATTTCACAATTCAAAACCTATGCAATTTCATTTGTGTGAATGAAAATATGGGATTGGTAGATGAGTTACATGTAGCGACATATTTAAAAGATACGTATTAATGCTTGTTTCAAACCACACATACTAATGAAAGTTCAATTTAAATGTTTTAATAAATTCAATGTGATTCTATTTAATAAAACTTTTACGTTATATTTGGAGGGAAGAAATACGAACTGTCGGGATTACATCCGATACAATAACAGCACGTTGCACATGTGTTGTTTCAAGATCAGTGTCCGTCTCTTCAACGTCGTCTAGGTCAACGAACAAAAAAACCCTCGGATTTTGCAGAAACCCTATATTAATCGCCTCTTACATATACCATATACAGGCAGTGGTAGACTTCAGGTCTACTCTTGGTTTCTCAAATGCTTTAAGCAGAAAACTAGGAAAACTCCACGCCCGTTTCGGGAGGGGGCGGGGCTACATTACACGTGACTACTAACGATCTAAGGATTACTGACGATACAATGTGTGTACCATATGATCAGAATATAGGCACTGGGTGCGAACAGACAGGTGTTCCTTGGAAGTGTATTGCTTAACTTGATATATCAAATGTTCGGTACAAATTGTCCCTTTTCCAAGACACGAATTAAGACAATTACATCACACAAAAGTACAAGACAAAAACAGTAATATAATATCTACTGTGTAACTAAATCAATAGAGGAAACATAGTCTGATGAATGCATTTAAATAAGCAAGACTAAAATATGTATGTTATTTGTTCATGTCAATTTACGTTTGAATGGTTCACTGGGGACTATGAATGATGATATCGTAAATAGGTTCATCATGAGATAACATACTCACAATTCTAACATGCATGTCTCGTTAATGTATCAAGGACGTATGTTGTACACGTTATGGACGGTGAACGAACTCTGGTGGGACTTACATGTATATAAGACATGCTATTAAGAGGTAGGTGAGTTTTGTACGGTCTAGTAGCATGTCGTATCAGTGAGGTTGTAATCAGGAATCGATATTTTGAGTCACATCAGGGATGTCTGCATCCGGGCACTCAATGGTCCACATCATCAAAATACGGTACTCACAGCTGATAATTAACACTGCCATACTCACGATTATACTCATCAAGAACTCTGACCTATTACAAATATCAACCATACAATATTTACCATCCTATTCTCCTCATTGTAATCCCTGCACTCAAATCTTTATACCCAACATTACCATTCGAGACCCATTATCTCATACTCATAACTCAATAATCACCACTCAATATTCGCCACTCAATAGTCGCCACTCAATACTCACAACTCAATATTCGCCACTCAATCCTCGCCACTCAATACTCACCACTCAATACTCCCCACTCAATACTCACCTCTCAATTCTCATAACTCAATACTCACCACTCAATAGTCGCCACTCAATACTCGCCACTCAATAGTCGCCACTCAATACTCACAACTCAATATTCGCCACTCAATACTCGCCACTCAATAGTCACCACTCAATACTCACAACTTAATACTCACCACTCAATACTCGCCACTCAATACTCGCCACTCAATACTCGCCACTTAATACTCACCACTCAATACTCGCCACTCAATACTCGCCACCTCGCCACTTAATACTCACCACTTAATACACGCTACTCAATACTTACCACTCAAACATCAACACTCATAACTCATTCTGTACTTACCACTGATAACTCAAAAATCATCACTCAGTACCAATCACTCTATATGTCTACCTCTCATAACTCAAAACCCATCACTTAAAAACTCATTTTCATCACAATTTACTGCCAAACGTTTCTCACCCATCACCCAATACTCGCGATCTTATACATGTACCACCAACGCTTACTACTCAATTCGAATCATTCGAAACTCACTAAAGATTTGTTTGTCAAAGTATTTACTGGCTTGTCAATAAATGGTCTGTTAATCAGTTAATTCCTGACTAGTTTCTAATAATTACAGGGCAGGAAGCTATGGGTTGTTCAACCTACACTTGTGTGTTCCCACACCACAGCTTATAATACTAATAGTAGTTATATACTAGCGGAAAAAAGAAACTGTGCATGCGGAGAATTGTTATAGAACATGTATTACATGTACCAACTGTATATACATGAACATTCACACGCATGACCGCGTATGACACATACACACTATCCGTGTGTCATTGACAGTTTTTCCCGTGCTGTTTGCTCTCTATAGGCGTTGACCAGTTTGCACGTTTTTCTCGTCCAGCCATCCAATTCGACAATGAAAGTTTATTT
>JAUMHH010124409.1:0-40257 GCA_032359455.1 Chlamys rubida
GAACAAACTATGTAGCCCTTCATCCCAGTATGCTACAGGCCCAATATCAGTACCCTGGGCCTTTTGGTTATTGAGAAAAGGTTGTTTAAAGCAAAAAGTTGACGCCGGACAGACGGACGACGGACGCCGCACTGTGGCAGGTGAGCTAATAAGGCTGTGAATCACAAGAATTTTCCGCCATCATGATTCAATGTGACATGTTCCTATTTTATTGTCAACTTGTTTATTCTATTTCTTCATGGCTTTTTCAGCAATCACATTCTGCATGTATTTAATACATGGTTATCTTTAGAATGTCATTGAAAACGTAGCAATCTATAACGTTATAGAAACAGTTCTTAATGTTAGATTATCTGATAACCAATCTTTTTCACATTTTATGCATGTGTGACTCATAATTCTCATAATGGCAAGTGCCTGTGTAAATACACTGATAGAGAGCCCCATACAGTACAGTGTACAGTCATAAACAGGCATACAGATCTAGCACTGTACAAGTTCCATACCAAAATGGTTACGCATGACCACAGTATTATAATTATCCCATCTTGTTTATATTATAGTTGTTAATTTTATAACAGCAATACTTTCATTGTCGTTGGCATTGCCTTGGTTACCTTTACTGCAGCAACTGTCAGATCTTTCTGGAATCTCCTTTCAGACCCAAACGTATTCCCTGAACTTGTGACTCTGACAGTTACAATACTTTGTGTAACCACAGAATATTGTTCAGCCATGCTGAATTCTTCTCAATTAAACACGTGCACTTCGATTTTTATAAAACTTGATCTGTGTCTTGGCTGCTGCTTTTCTGCTTTTCAAGACATGTGCTTTCCTGTCATTATTTTTGTTAGCATCTCGAAATCACGTTGTTAAGATCACGTGATCTTATACTCGATCTTGAGTTAGATGTTAAAACCACCCAAAACGATCTTGTGTGGTAACAATTTAATGTTTCTTAAACATTTTTGTCTCTTATATAACGATAATGTAGCTACATCGTCAAAACATAAGAAAAATCAAGAAAAAAATTGATCGATGATGTCATGAGCTGCGAGATTTCATGGCAGAAAGATGGCGGCCACTGAAAGGCAGTGGTATGTCGGAGAGGACGGCTGTATACCCATTGGAGAACCAGCCAGCGACGTCACATACCATTCTGCGTTGAATTCCATTATTGTTTCAACTAAGGAACCATCCGTTAAGATTTATGATGTGGCCTCTGGTGCCATCTTACAAAAATCAAGTCTTTCCGGTACGCCTCTTGGAAGTGAAATCATATGAATTTATATTGCACAATTGAAATCTGTCAAATGTAAAGTCTAACGACGCAATATATCCACATCTTCAGCATCGACCTTTCCAATATTTATATGTTTTCATATCTGGTTTCTTATTTCGAAGATTACAACCTGTCCTTAAAAAATATCCCGACCCCCTCATGCCAACGGCTATATATACACTACATTTATATGATGTCGAATGTTGTTGCGATACCGCCAAGGCTAAAATCAGTGTTTTGATCGGAGCATTTTGACATTCTTTGCTTTTAAATTATCAGAATCAAACTGATATTATGTATTAAAATATTAATGAGTGATAGATATATTTATTTTCCATTCCATCGTTCATTTTTGCACTGCCATATTTACTCCTAATGTTTCATTGTTTTGTTTTACAAGAAATTTACATGATATTATGGGCCCTATGCTATGATTTGAGTTATTTGTGCTGTGAATTGAAACAGTACTGGATCTGAATGGGTAATTGTGATGTACCAGCTTCTGCTATAATATTGTGGCCAATATTTGTGCAGACATATTGTTTGGTGGTTAATGATTATGAAAAATTAGAACAAAGCTTGAAGAATTTAAGAATATTTGTATCGGGAAAAGTAACATAACACGACCAGACCAGGTTTTGTACCTTGGGATTATGAAACTCAAGACTGCTGCTCTAACAAATTAGCTACCTGGTTACAATAATTTTATTTTGATACATATTTGAGAAAAATGTATTCTACATTTTAGACACAAATATTTTCTATACTAGAGTGACAAATTTTATATAATCACACTGATAATTCCTTCCTGTTATACTTAAAAAAATGTAATCGGAAAACTCTGTACAAGTTTTCTGCAACTTTATTGCTTGCTTGTTGGAAAAGAAAGACAAATACAAAATGTTCAGGGGAAATGTATTGGACACTAATATATCATCCTGTAGCTGCGATAACGTAGCTTTCTGACGACGATTTTTTTTTATATATATTGCGTTGGAGCAGAGGAGGCCAGGTATTAATATTAGTACTAATCATCCTGAATGATATTCCTGAAATAAAAACAGACTGTTTATTAGTAAAATGGTCTCTAATGATAACAAAAATGTATCAGTATTTTATTGTTTGCAGCACAAGGCAAAGATGCAGTTAAGTGTATGTATATATCTGGAAAGGACAGAATAGTGTTTTGTGATCAAAATGGTGTGGGAGTACGGAGTGACCTGAGGGGAATGATACTGTTGGACACTGCACTACAGTCACCTGTATCTAAGACAGAGGACTTGGTCAGAGTGGAGATTCCCTTAGTAGAGGTACACACAGTCTTATAATTGTTATGCCTCATCGGATTACTTGGCCAATTAAATGATAATAAATGTATCTAGTTTTATTATTTAGAAATTAATCTTTATTTGTATTAAAATGTTGTAGAGGAAAAAAGAGGAAAGCTTTATTTGATTTATGAATGTATTGTTGACTTACAGGCTATCCAGCTGCTGAAGTCATTAGTCAGTGCAGAGCTCCCTGGAGTAGATCATGTGGACGATGTTGTAAAGGAGCTGGAAAAACGAATAGAAGTTGTGCAGGAATCCACAAAAGGAAATCTCAAAACATCTAAAGTATGTAATTATTAAATATATAATTTTGAAACATGGGTCAGTGTAAAACAAAAACTTGTTCTATTTGGCCAAGGTGCCTCCGTAGCATTTACCTTTAACATTTCATGCAATTTTAGAGGTTTATTTTTCACGGTAACCAAAGAACATAATATTTCTAAATTTCATTTGCAGTGGGCAACAGTTTGTGTGGAGCTTCCCCATGCCATCCTGAAGAGTGTGTGTTCTAGTCTTGTGTCAGAAATGAGGAGACTGATGGTGTACAACCCCGGTTTGTCAGTAGCCTCGGCTATAAGTGACAGACTGACATACCTCCTGCCCAACCCACAGCTATTCGAGGGCAGTAGTGCCCCATGTGAGAGGGCAATGATGTACAGTGAAGCAGCTCGACAAGAGACATTCAAAAAGTGGCCACATATGAACTACAAGTGTGTACCGGGTTACTACATACACATTATTTTAATCATTTATCCTAAACTCAATATCCAATATTTTGTTGGATATTTCCTTTTCTCTATTTTTGCTTGTTTTATCCGTAGATACTCATTTTTTCCCGCTGTGTAATATGTGACTGGTTGAAACGTCTCATTGAAATCGCTTGTCAGATGTCTGTTTTTTTATCATAATGAAACCATACTTGGGTATGAAGGGATAGATAAAGGTAAAGGTAAGAAGGGATGTATGACTGAGCATTGGTTTAAACATGAATATGTACATTTAATTGAAATTTACTATGTACTATATAATGATTTGGTGTTAATTCTATTTTTATTCAGTCATTTCACATATTTACTATTTTTATGATCCAGATGGGCTTTACCAGATCCTATGTCCCAGGCAGGCTTTTACCATCAGCCCAATTCTATTGGAGACGACAGAGCTATGTGCTTTACTTGCAATGTATGTCTGGTGTGTTGGGAACCCACAGATGAACCCTGGTATGTCGGATAAATTACAAAAAAACATTCTTAGGAATATGAGTCAATGGTACTTCTCACCAAATGATAGCTCCATAATTTTGAATAAATTCAACATTGAGAGTAACTAATGTCAAAATTGAATTTCTACACAATCAATGTACATAGTTAACATGTCGCAACGTTTCGAGACCAACCGGTCCCTTTGTCAAGCTATGACTCAAAATATTTCCAAATTGATGAATCTTGTTGAAGATATTTGAGAGTAACTGTTTATTAAAAGTATAAAAGATGAATAAATAATCCTGTTTTATTTTGCTAGCATCTAGTGACATGAATACAAAAACGACTTGGCATTATTTTGTATGAAGTACATTGTGGGTAGTGGTTTTTTTTAAAATTAACAACAGTGAGCCAAGTCTGCTCAGGGCCTAGTAGTGTTCATTGTTAATGTAGACCGAAACCTATTGTGCACATGGAAAAAAGTGTATTAGTTGTATTACCTGGCTATCTTGGAATAAAGTGTGTAACTAACCTGTAGATAATAATGTAATACTTTTCCTCCATAATACCTTACATGTGTTGACTACTGTTTCAGGTCTGAGCATGAAAGACATTCACCAGCCTGTCCATTTGTAAAAGGGGAATATACACAGAATGTACCTCTGAGTGGTAAGTATTTCTACAACAGGATAACTATTTTAGTTATTTTGTGTTTCATGCAAGTGCCTAATGTAAGAGGAAAATAGGCCAGATGGTTGTTCATTGTTTACCTTAAATTTGTATGCATTAACATATTGGTGGCTGACTGAAATTTATGGATATAACAGGGATTTTGGGACTAAGATATTTGAGTCCTGAATTCATGCAATTTCCTGCAGAGCTGTCAAACTTTTTTAGAACCCACTTATAGATGGGACTCATCAAAATTTTGAAGTTTTTTACAAAAATCATTAAACTTCTATCTGCAGTTACATATGCAAGCCAACCAGCAAGGAGACATGGAGACAGTAATGAAAAGGTTAGTAGATTATAGTGTGGATGAATGGAAGGAACTAGTACAGTATTGATCTCAAGGATTTCTTCAATTTAGTATTCCTGAAAGTATATTAAATTATGAAAAATTAAGGCACTATTGTACTTCCCACATACCATAATTTAAGTCACTTAGTCTTATAAATGCATAATCAAAGTATTATTTCACAAGGTTATGAATTTGCAAAATAAACAATGAATATCAATTAGAATAAATTAAGTGTCAGATCATATTTGTCCGATTATTTTAATATTGTCTCATTGTTTTTCATTTGAAAAGGTTGAATGTCTAAGTACAACCAATACTGATGATTTTGTGGCAACATCAACACTGAATGGAAACATCGTAGTGTGGAACATCTCAAAAATATCAAAGGTAATATGGCACACCATTTAAGAAATAAAAAGTGCATTGATTAGATAGCAATGTATCATTGCTTAAACCTTTAAATCAATGACGGTGCATTTAGCGTAGATAATGCAGTCAGTGCTCTACCATGTGTGTAAGAATGTATAACTGCACAAAAAAATGAAAATTGATAGTATTTACCATATTAAAACATGTGGGTTTTTTAAAGAAATATTGCAAAAATTATTAGTTTGTCTTTCTGAAAATACTGGTATCATATAAAAGGACAACTCACAGACCTCATGTTCAAATACCAATGGCAATCTCCTGACATTTCTTAGGGGAATGAAAAGAAAAATTAGAAAAGAGTTTTAAAGTAGAAACACTGTTTCCTCTACAGAAATACTGCCAGTTTAACCTGGATCCCACTGCCACTGTCATTGCAATGAAGACTGGTCTACAGATTGACCGCCCAAGTGTGAGAGAGATCCATACTCAGACTACAGAGGTCGAGTCCTCAGAAGGAGCTGAGCAATGTGTTAGGTATGTATTACATTCATATTATGTCCCTTTTCATACAAGTGTCATATACGTATTTATGATTTTGTAAACCCCACTTTTTGGCAAAGTTACAGTGTTATGTTTTTCAAAGATAGTGCAAAAAAGATCAAAATGTTGTTGATTTGTTTTGAAAGTTGTTTATCATTTAAAGTCTTTAAATTGTGTTGTTTAAATGCACTGATTAAAAAAATTTGGTTTAAAATGCACTTAAAATAAAACTACTTTGACCAAAAAACCATCCCCTAAACTTGGAAAAATATTTGATGCCCTTGGGTGTTTTGTTAGCTTACCTGGCGTAAAGTACATGTTAGCTTGTGCAATTGTGCGGCACTCATTCTATCAATTCCTGCAATATTAGTGTTAATGTAATACAAAATTGTAATTGTATACTACCAAAGTATACTTTGAAATAAGGTTGAGTTTTATGACACATGATACCTTACTGATTAACAAGGACATGTTACTGGTGGTGACTGTTGTATGGTGAAGTTGACTATTCCAATTACATGGTGTCTGAGTAAAGTTTTATGTATAGTATACATGTAATAAGCACATTAGTATATGGACCAATAATTATATGTTCAATAAGTGAAGCTGTTTATCTCACTGATATCACAATAATTTGTAAACATGTTTATTGTTTGGATCTGCTATGTCACAATTGTAAGACCTGGTGGCCTCTTGTTGCACACATATCTGAGTGAATTAACAAAAATGTTGAAAATCTTAAACCTTGCCATAATTAGCATCAATTTAATTTATTAAACAAATTCTTCAGATCAATAAGGTGTACACTTCTATTGATATTTAGCTTGTGGTGTACTTTGGTTGCTGTCAAGTTTGTTTCTTGACCTTAACCTACTTTTGAAGGTCACAAATGCAAGGTGTGTTTGAGCGCTTGTTATTGTACGTTGGTATACTAAACACTCTAAAAATGAGAGAGAGAAAAGCGTTTTATGTATACCTTTTCTATTTTTCAGTGTTACAAATGGTGAGGGTGGAAGTGACATCAAACCAGAATTCTTATCAACAAATTGCATTGATATAAAACAAGATGATTATCAAGTGAAAGAACAAGAATCTTTATATGAGATACCTCTGCATAGCAAACCTGACAAATCAGGTGAATACATTACTATTCACTGGATACAGAGTCTGAGGATACTTTATACAAATATGATTATTTCAGTGAAAATGTTTATAATCGAGACAAAAAAAAATCAAAAAAGTAATAAAGGTATTTGTTCAATAATTACAGGATGCCTGTAAGTTTATAGAGATTTCGTCAGAACTAATAAAAAAGATGTTTTTTCAGAAAGGGGAATTTGAATTTACCCTGAAGGATATCATCATGTTGGTGATATCAGGATGAATAACCCTTGTCATTCCCTTTTTTAATATCATCAAATATTCTTTACAGAAGCTAGCACACGGTCCCGGCCATGTGAAGATGTGCAAGTGAAATCCTTATGTGTCCTTAGGAAACCCAATCCAGAAAAGTGGTCTTCATCAAAAGAAAACTGCAGTGGGAGCAGTGGTACAAAATCCAAAAGGAAATCCAGATCTTATCCTCAGCCTACAGTGGTGTGTGGTGCTTCCCTTAGACGGACTAATCTCACACTTTCCAATAAGGAGGTACAAAACACTGACATCACCACAGAAGTTCAACTCATGAATGAGGTAAATGAAGTGGTGAGCTGTGATTCTAATCCAAGGATTATTGAAGATGAAGATGAGGAGGATGAAGATGAAGGATGTCAGGATGAGTTGTTGAATTCTACAGAATTTGTGCCACATATACTTTTGTTAGCTGTTAAAGATGATAGTAGAAAAAGTAGTAAACACAAAGAAAAAGAAAGCAAAAAAATTTCTTCTTCCTTGTCGACCAGTGAGTTGAGTTATGTGAATGTCCCAGTGCTAGGTTCGGGGGACCATGTGACTGTCAGTAGCAGTAATTGGGCACAGCTGGATCCTATGTTTGATCCAGATCCAGACCCAGACGTTCAGATAACGGGAATCACTCCAGGACCAAGCACCAACTTCACTGGTACCATCAATGTTTCTACAAGTGACAGTTCTCCTATTATTGTCAAGGAACACAATGGTTCGACTGAACCTGAGCAAGGAAAATCTGACAATACAAGAAAGACGGAGGAAGTGACAGTAAAGAATACTTCAGTGACATTAAAGCTACGAGCTGGGGCTGTTTTACAGTGTGTAGAACTCCCAGAGAATCTACGGTCTGATAATTTTGAAATTTCTCATATTATTCCTACCTTAGATGGACAGCATTTGATAGTGGTTGTGAAGCCTAGTACAAGACACTGGAACGTGGCTGCCTCGGCGGAGAACAACGCTGTGATATCCAACTCTATAACAAACAACTGTGATGAAACTCAGACTGCTTCTGAAGACCTCAGCTCACCTAGCTCTGTGTCTGATTTGGATATAGACTTGCCAAAGGATAATGAGGGAGATGGGGACTGCCAAGGGGGCTGTATACTGGTATACAGCTTCACATATGGCAACGAGTATGCTGTGTTGGACGAGGCGCCCGTGATAGTCAGGTGTATCGACAGACTTGATCAAGGTGTGAAACATGTTCTGGTGCTTCCACATGATGTGTGTGACCTACAAGAGGATGATGATGACTGTGCAATGTATGGACAAGTGGGTCAAGTGCCAAATTCTGTCTCTAATAGGTCATCTGCTGACATCCATGGTCAGATAGCAGTAACTCTAGTCAGTGGTAAGGTGTGGCTTCTCAACCTATGTGATCTCAGTAGAGTGGCAGAGGTCACCCCTCCAAGTGGAGACACGTTTGTTTCTTCAACATATTGTACAGGTAATTTTTCAATATTTTGTTTTTTGAAAATACATTTAAGGATTCAATGCCAAAAACAGTAGCTATGAATTAGTAACTTTTCCACCAGCATAAATAATATTGAAATAGAAAAACCAACTGAGCTACCTGATCTGTGACAGATTTCGCTGAAGTTGTATGCGTATCTAAAATGAAATTAAGGTTTTTTTCTGCAGTAGGACAGGTATCCTTTTTCATTTTACACAATTTCATATAATGTAATACAGAAAAAGATACATAATCTTCTTCATTTCTTTGTAGAACATATCTTATGTATTTATTACTGTTTAAACTTTTTAGTGCGAAAACGCTACATTTACAAGTGTATAATTTAACATGCAATTGTCTTGTAAAATTTGTATTTTACAATACATGTACATATGTTCAAAGTGAATGAAGTAGAATGTAATGAGACCTACAGCTTTACACATAAACATATAACCTTATTCATTTTGTATTCTGACATTCAGGAACAATAAGATGTTTGCTAACTTTACAGGTATTGAGCGACTGTGTATATGTACAGCTCATGGGAAGCTGCACTTCTACCAGCTCTGTGACCACAGTCCACCCCAAACCAAGCAGCAGCCTTTGGACTCACCTGATGGACTGTGTAATGGTGAATTTTCTGCTGAGCATGACACCATCCAGAGTAAACCAGAACAAGAGAGTAGGGAAACCACTGATAAGTACAGTCCTGGTAAGTTGTACATTCATCCCACGAGGCTTAAAACAAAGTTTGAATTAAAGGAGCATTAAACTTAAAGATGTCTGTTAGATTACTACTATCCCTGTCCTACTTTCTGTAGTCAATGTAGACAAATCAACACTATATAATAACTACAACTACTTACAATTGACTGGTAAACATAAGCACAGTATAACTGATGTGTAATATAAACATTACCACCTCAACACAGTATAACAGTAAAATTGACTGGTAATATAACAGTAAAACTGATTGGTAATATAAACATTACCACCTCAACACTGTATAACAGTACAATTGATTGGTAAGATACATTTTGCATATCTTTTTCAAAATCTTGTACCTTTATAATATTCACATATAATACTAGGTAAAAAACAATGTTGTGTAATATGTATTCATTTATTAACATTATTCATAATTTACCTCCTACACTTTACACATGCGTTTAAAAAAAATCTACATGGCAATTTTATTTGAACCTTTTCTTTCACTAGGGTCTGACATGCTCGCTAAGCAGCCAATCAGTGTGGACAATCTGGTGATTCTACATAACTTAATTCAGTTTGAGAATCTGATGCCTCGGTTTACTGCCACTGTGCCCGCTTGCTGGACAGAGATCCAACAGGAACAGCAACAGAGGCGCCACCCTCAACATCTACAACATCAAGGGGAAGCTACTCAACACACAAGGACATGGAAACTTCAACAGGACTGGTAAGCTTTCTTATTTAACCTTTTCAATCATCAAAATAAAACAAAGGTGTGTACATCATATCAAATTAATATATCAAATATATATGCATAAATGAAGAAACTGGTACTTGTTCTAACCATTATTTAGAAATTTTGATTAAAATTCTCATTAAAAGTGTAAAACACTAACTTTGCTCCTTTAAAATCCCTCAAAATATATTTTTCCCTTCAGCAATACTTGGGAGGAACACATGATGGAGATAGTTCTGCCCCGACCGTGTTGTGTTGGACATGTGGATGTCAAGTTTACATTACAACCCCAGTGTAGTAATCCTCCGGACATTCAGATCACACTGCTCAAACAAAACATAACCAGTCTTGGTCGTCAGCCCACCATGCCATCAAGTCCAAGTAATGCCGATGTGGACAAAGGAATAGACTTCGGTATGCCCAGAGCTGGCAGTAGTTCCGAGTCACAGGAAAATTGTTATAAACCAACAGAAAGCTCCAGCAATAATGTTCTGGATCCTCTGTTCCAGGAAAGTCATAATGCCGAGATATTGTGTGGCCCTATCAATCTCTCCACTTGTTTAGACCTGTCTGGTAACAGTGGTATAATCACACTCACTAGTCCACAGCTGATGAGCTCAAAGCCAAAAGCTTTTCTCCTGCATTTCAGAGGTTTCGCTCAGAACAAAAATACTGACGACAAAACAAATGATAAACCAAAGGTAAGTTGTTCCTCTTTTTATGTGAGAAATTATCAACAAAAAGAATTAATTAGATCAGCAGACTTAAAATGTTTTCCAATCATGACGCTCTTATTTACCATCGTAAAAATTGTATATTTTTATATCCAATTAACCCTGACCTAAAAAAGATGTTCTGGACGTTGGACTTTGTCTATCTTTGTATTTAACTTGTAAAAAATATGCTTCATTTATTTTACCACAATTTTGAAACAAGTGATTTTATGCCCTGCCACACAGTGGTGTTGGGTATTACATGTTACCCTTGTCCAGCCAATTAACTTTTTGTATTTAGGTCAGTGAGTTATGGACTAAGTACTGCAGCTAGGGTCCTATAATTTCACATGCTAAAGCTTCTCTTAAAGAGTACAGCATGTTGCATGACTTTTTGTAAACCTGACCTTTGACCATGGCCTCTATGACCTTACTTAATTCTCAAGTGCGATTATGTCAGAGCAGGGCATCTGTGTCTTACAGACACATTTCTAGTTTGACAGTGTATTTATCACTCTTGTTGGCTACAGATGGAAGCACACAGGGGTCATTATATGGGAGGAAACTTAAGTCCGGGGAAAATACACCTTTGTAATATGTTTACTGTGTATTGTTTGTAGGATTCCAAAAAGAAAGCTGCACCAGCTACAAACACAGCACAAAAGATGAAGGTAATGAAGACAGCCTTTGACAATGACCTGTTTGTGCCACTAAAAGAGACAGTGATCTCGGCACTACCCAGGCCCAAGTTACCAGAGAACCTACAAGGCTGTGACTGGATACAAGAACTGTCTATCACTATCAGAAAGTCCAAGAAGTTAGCACTTCCAAAAGAAAGGTATGCAGATATAGTTAGTAAAGTGTTATAAAATAGTAGATTGTATGAAAATGTAAGCAATACTCTCCTATCACCATATGCAATACATTTGTCTCAGGATACACTTCTCAGACCCTGTTAATGGCTAGTTGCTACCACAAATATGGGTCCATTATTCAGGTGGGATTTTTAGCCATGATCATCTGATTTAAACCAAAAAAATTATGACAAGGTAATTGAATATATGTTTCAGTGAGGTAGCACTATAAAGTCAGCATCAGTTCCGCGCTATCACAAGGAGACAAATACTAACATATCGCAGCCTCCCAAAACACACATGCATACACTACACGCATGCATCTTGCACAGAGGGGAGGCCGTCCTTAAATGACCATAGCTGTTAATAGGACGTTAAACAATAATAAACCAAACCTTGTCATCGTTACTATTAATTTTCATATCTTTTCATTTCAGGTTACAGAGAATCTCAATGATAGAAAGTACACAGTTTCACGAGAATTTATTGTCTGCAGTAAGCTTAGAGGATGAGTTTGTATTTGGTGGAATTAGTTCACAGCAGTGGCAGGATATGATACTAGACATTCTCATGTGGATTACTGCCATACAGAACAAGGATCCAGAGAAAAAGTAGGTCACACACACAAATACTTTAATGTCTCAGATCAGATATTTGTTAATTGAAGTCGGGTTTAATTCAATATTAAAACATTGTTATGCTATGTAATTTGATGCCATAACATTTGATAGTTGTAAGTGGCAGATATGACCCAAATACTTACATCACAAAATATCAAAATAGGGTTTGAAGTATTTATGAATTAAACATATTTTGAGATTGCAGGATATTGTTTAAAGATAATCTTGAGAATCAACTTTTGCTATTAAAGAAAAATTACTATGAGATACATTCATAGAATACTATGAAATGATGTGTGAGTGTATATGAATTAAGAGTAAATGTGTGTGTACAAGTATTAGGAAATATGGAAGTGATAAGGCTTGTATATGTGTATTGTACCTTCTATGTATTGGAAAAGCATTGGTAAAAATAGAAATGATACACAAAAATAGTTTTTCCTCTGGATATGGAAGTTTCAGGACTGACATTACATCCCTAAATGTGCAAATGTTTTTTTTATTGTGGATACATTGTTGATTTTCACTGTAAATTGATGATTGGTTTATACACAATTATGCTAATAAGTTTCCTTTGTCCATTTTAGAATTTAATGATAGTCAGAATCATTTGTCAAAACCATTCGAATTTGAGAATGGATATCAGAGGAAGCTATGCTTTCACTATAGCCAATGATTTACGGACTATAAAATTTCACATATATACTCTTTTTAATGTTACAGAAGTTCGCTGAAATCATTGCCAGAGACAGTTCAGAGTAAACTTGGACCTTTGATCAAAGCTTGTTTTATCTCCGGGTCTCGCACCACAGCTCACAAATGTGCAAGACTATTAGCTATGTGCATGGAGTAAGTTTAATGCTATTACTTTTAGCATACAATGGATTAATTATTTCTAAAACAATGTATATTTGACATATGATTGAGAATTTAATTGAAGATTGAAAAACATATTCTTAATATATAGGATGATATGAAACCCAGTTGTTCACATGAATATTACGTTTAAAAAAAAAAGAAGGAAAGTTACAATTTTCCATTCTGGGTGGTTTCTTTTGGTCCCTGATATATTTAAACAAACTGTTTTACTATTAAAATAGAGGAACAGTAATTTTTGCGAGAGCAAGATAACAATTTTTCTATGGTTTACTCTTTCTGTGACAAATGTCAATTGGAAATCATTCAGGTATTCCTGCTGAAGTTTGACTTTGATGTCACGACATGATTGGTCCTTGATTACTCTAACAGTGTTACAGAAATAACTGAACAGTTTTTGATAACAAAACACCGGTACTCCGGTAATTTTCCTTGAAGTTATGCTTTGACAACAATATTTCCAGTTGGTAGATTTATTGTTAGGCATAAGTGTTGTAAATGTTATACCATCACTATTCTATGCATAAAGAGAAGGAAAAAATGTTCTCAACTTAACATATAGCTGTCTAGAATACCATAATATATCAAAAACACTTTGATAATTTTTTTCAGTCACAACAAGCATTCATCTGACTCTGACATAACCCCAACCTTCAGCTGGAGTCTGCTGCAGGCCTTGCTCGAATGTCTAAAGCTGCTACCCTCTGCACACTCAGCTGGTGCTGTCAAGTGGTTCTTCAGCATGCTCAACCGTGTCAAGTGTGTAGATGCAACATCTGTGGCCCAGAGCTGTGCGGAACTCATGATGTTCACTGCTAAACATTACTATGACAGACTGTTACCCCTACATTCTCTTCTCAAGTCTAGGTAACATATTTGATACCTTTTGACACAAAATTGATTGCAATGTACAAATTACAGTTAAATGAACATTAATGTAGATTATTGTTTTGATAGTTATAACTTAACTATTTCCTTTATACACATTTCTAAAGCATAAACCTTTTCACATGAGTTATTTTTATATCTGAACAAGTTCTGATTGTGTATCTTTGACGCTGTGATAGAACAGTTTGTCATCGTATATTCTTGTCACAGTGATTGGTTGTGTGTGTTGCAGGTTTGGTTTGTATGGTCAACCCTTTGATCCTGATCTGTTTGACACGGATCTTCCTATGGCTCTCAAACAGACAATCCCAGTCACACCCAACTACGCTGCCGCTGTTGGTTGCGTATCCACTGCTGGAAATAACAACAATAATTCAGTCATTCCAACCCTGGTGGCTGATGAAATGGACTTTTATGATTTGTTCAATCCTCCATCAGAAAAGTCTTCAAAGGCTCAGCTGGAGTATGCCAGGAGCAGCATATTTGGACTGTTGGAAGTTGAACCTCTCCATTTCATTTGCCATTCTACGAGTGATGGAACAAAAATGGAGAGGCTGGATACAAGTGCTACTGGACACTCGGCTTCTCTCAACACGTCTGGACTTTCTGGTACCATTAATTTTGGGGAGGCACTGCCCTCGCAACCTCCTACAGCCAGTGCATCCACACTAGCTACAATGTCATCCAACATGACAAAACAACTCATACAGGAGAACAGCCAGAAAAGCTACACATTTAAAAACAAGACCACCTTCAAACACAAGATTGATCACATCAAAGATGCCATCAAGATTCTGTCAGAGGTGAACAAAACTATTTCTGATGATCTCACTACAAAAACTGTCACCTCTGATCAGCTGTTGCCTCCCACCCCCAAAACCACTCCCCAGGTGATGACCCCACCCATGACACCACCTAATGAGACTTGGCAGCAGGTAGGTACCTGTTGCAGATTGTGAGGTGGGGGTAGGTTAAGTCGTAGATTGTGAGGTGGTGGGTAGTTACCTGTAGTAGATTGTGAGGTGGTTGGTAGTTACCTGTAGTAGATTGTGAGGTGGTTGGTAGTTACCTGTAGTAGATTGTGAGGTGGTGGGTAGTTACCTGTTGTAGATTGTGAGGTGGTTGGTAGTTACCTGTTGAAGATTGTGAGGTGGTGGGTAGTTACCTGTAGTAGATTGTGGGGTGGTGGGTAGTTACCTGTTGTAGATTGTGAGGTGGTGGGTAGTTACTTGTTGTAGATTGTGAGGTGGTGGGTAGTTACCTGTTGTAGATTGTGAGGTGGTGGGTAGTTACCTGTAGTAGATTGTCAGGTGTGGGTAGTTACCTGTTGTAGATTGTCAGGTGTGGGTAGTTACTTGTAGTAGATTGTGAGGTGGTGGGTAGTTACTTGTGTAGATTGTGAGGTGTGGGTAGTTACCTGTAGTAGATTGTGAGGTGTGGGTAGTTACCTGTAGTAGATTATGAGGTGGTGGGTAGTTACTTGTTGTAGATTGTGATGTGGTGGGTAGTTACATGTAGTAGATTGTGAGGTGTGGGTAGTTACCTGTTGTAGATTATGAGGTGGTGGGTAGTTACTTGTGTAGATTGTGAGGTGGTGGGTAGGTACCTGTTGTAGATTGTGAGGTGGTGGGTAGGTACCTGTTGTAGATTTTGAGGTGATGGGGGTAGGTATATAGTAGATTGTGAGGTAGCTGTTTTGTTGAGAGATGCTGATGATGTTAATAAGAAAAAGTATTGCCTTAAAACGATAAATATAAAGCATATAACTAATCAAATAACTTATAATTAAAAGATTTGGTTCATGATGAAAATGGTTGTTGATGAGAGAAAAAAAAATCCTTTGAGTGAAAGTTACTATTCTCTTTTCCTTTGTATGTAGTTTAAAGTGCTCAGAATTTAATATATCTATTTACAGAATCAAGGCACCAATGACAAGTCTGACGCCTTGAAACAGCAGTATGTTCAGGCTCAGAAGTCCTCACTAGGGATCCCCAGCACTCAGACCCTGCTGCAGCCTCCTCCTCTACAGGTGTTAGTCATAGAGAGAATGCACTCTGGTGAGTACTGCTCGGGTTTAGTGTCTTACACGTCGCTGGTACTGAAGGACTAGTGTTGCTTTCGCTCACCAAAACAATCATCTACATTTAAAATTAAGATAATAAATTGTGCAATTTAATACTTGTTTCCAACAAAATGCATGTAGCAATTTTGTTGTTAGTTCAGTCTCATTTTTGTTAACTCCTTCAAACAATTATTTTCATTTATTTAAACCCTGTTTCAATGAATAATTGCTGATAAGAAAGAAACTATTAATTTTTGGTAGCAGAATTTTTCTAAGTTATACATTACTCAATAAGATTTCTTCTAAAAATAGTTGACAATATCTGGTTCTGAGAATCTGGTTTTAAATTGTATTTGCTTTGTCTGCAGGTGCTCGTCGATTTGTAATTCTGGACTTTGGTAAGCCAGTGGTGCTAACGGATGTGGTGATCCCAGCATGTGCAGACCTTGCCTCGCTGTCTATAGATGTGTGGGTACAGGGTGAAGAGATTGATGGCCAGAGATTTGTGGTGGCTGGAGACATAGGCAGCAGATCTCTCATCATGAATGATATCATGCCAGCACCAGTCTGCAGATACCTCAAGGTAAATTTTATGTATTTAATTTCTTAGTCTTTATGATTCATACAGGACCGCATGGTAAACAAAAAACCAACATTAGAAAAGGTAGATACCTCAAGGTATAGTTTGTTTTGCTTGAAGGACGAAATATGTAAAAATATTTTGATTTGAAAAGACTTACTCTTTTTAATGTCTACCAAAATGAAGGACATGTCGTATGGATTCAGGAAGAGTCCAAATTTATTTCATTGATAAATCATTTCTTTGTTCTATAGTTCTGTAATAAGATGCTATTTAATTTTCAGATAACTACCATAGGCAGATATGGAAGTGGTTCTACAAGAACAAAAATTCCAATTGGTGCATTCTATGGACACAGCTGTATCTTACCATGGGAGTGGAACAGTTACCTGGAACAGCAAAACTCTCAGGGCAGCAGTATGTCCGGGAGTCAAACAGAATTGCCCACTCAGCCCCATTTATTGGCCCAGTTAAGTGTGTACATGTCATTGCTGGAGGACATTCAGTGTCGGTACAGTCTGGCTAGGACCAGGCTTGAGAATCTGTTGGCTGCTGTTAATACTCAGCAGTATGCTAGTGGCCATATACAGTACTATCTGAAAAAGCAGAAGAAGAACGACTGTGATAATAAAATTTTGCAGGCCTATCATGACTGCCTTCAACTTCAGCTTCAACAGAACCTGGCCCAAAGGGCCACAGACAGACTCCACAGTGCTTTAGGTTTCAAAGGTCATCGAGTGGAAACCTCAGTGACACTGAACACACGACTGCGTCAGGCATGCACAGACAAACTAAGGTTTCTACTGGAGCTGACACTGGACACATTGCTCAGTCTAACAACTGTGTCACCAAGTATTCCACAACCACCAGCCTCTTTGTTCAAAATGTTGGACCCTCTGAACTCAGAAATGTTGTTCAAGCATTTATGTGTTCATGGGACAAAGAAGATCCAGATAAGTATGGGGATGCTGCTGATGCGGGTGTGTGGCAGCCAGCAATGGTGGGGTAACTTCTTAGGCAATGCTCTACAGGAATTCTTCCACTCAGAAAATACACAAATCTTCTCCCAGGATAGGTAAGATTGAAACAATTTAGACAAAATTAAAAACACTATAGGCATGATTAAAAACAGAAAAGTGGAAATAAAAAAATAGTTAAGGCAAGACTCAGTCAGAATAATGAAAGTTCCAGACAATACTTTTCTGTAACATTACTCAACATTTTCTAAAATGTTTGAATTCCCTAAAAATCATGCAACCTGTGATAGTCTTTGTATAGATAAAGAGGAAAAAGCATTTGTTTTTCAAGAAAATAGCTTGTCACTGCCTGTATACAGTGGCAAAGTAGTGGGACTCTCTTTCTGTGGCACGATTGAAAATACACTTATCTTTTCTGACCCATAGGAAACATATCGTGAATATTGGAATGCTACTGATCAAATTTTTATTTGAATTTAGGACTATTTATATTTAGAAGAAAGGATGATTTTGTTCTGATTTTACGTAGTTTCACAGTAAAATGCAACTAAATAAAGAAGTTGGTTTCACATTGATGGTCTTTATTTGCAGGGTGTTTGTGCTGCTGCTGGCAATGGGACAGAAAGCGTTGTCAGGTCCCAGTGCTGTACACATCATGGAAAGTTTGTTAGATATGCTGGCCCGAGTCCTCACTCCTCTCATCAACAACCAGCAAACAATGCAGTTTGGTCAGTCAGGTAGGCCTTCAACATTCCAGGCATTTACTGTCAATATTGGTCAGTCAGGTAGGCCTTCAACATTCCAGGCATTTACTGTCAATATTGCAAAGACTGTTCATGTGAAAGACAATCTTAAGGACATAAAAATAAATTTTGAGACATTAACAATTATTTATATTGCTATCGTCTCATATACACTTTATTTGTAATAGAAAGAAAAATAAGTAAAGCTGAATTTTCCAGTGCATGGTTTTGAATACTTTTGTATGGTTGTGTTATGGCCTGTTTCTTTGTGTTCCTGCAGGTTTGATAGACTTGACACTGGTAGGATGGATTCTGTTGTTCCTATGCCGTAACCTGGACCACACATTTGTTGTAGGGTCTAATGGGGAAGACCGACAGATGAAGCGGGAAAATGGTAAGAGACAAAAATATTCTGATTAGTAGATGTAAACTAAATGATTGGTAATATTGTAAAGGTTTTTAATGCCTTCCCATGGCATAGAAAAAATGGCCTTGAGGTGCTGGTAATTGACCATGGGTACATTCGCGTTACCGGTTGAAACGGTTGAACCCGTTGAACATGTAAAGAAAACGACAGGTACAGATCTGGACCGAGGCTGACCCCAGGAAAATTTGGTACATGTAGATTGAGGGGTCCAGACATACCAGACCGAAACTAAACCGCTGAATATTGATAGTTTGCGTTATTTCTTTCTAAAACAATGTCAAGCCACATGTAGTTTTTAAGATACGTTATGTATTTCAGTGGACGCGTGAGAGAAGGGCATAATATTCTTGATACATTGTTTTTTATTCTCCGAAACTGTGCATTTTTAGCTCTGCTTATAGATCGGTCCAAGTGTGTTCGTTTTAGTGGAAAATTTCTGCGCCACACGTACTGTTTCAACCGGGTTACGCGAATGTAGCTCATGTTTATATTTATACAGACACAGTGGTAGTTGGTTCTTTCAAGTGGTTTGCTCTTCCACATTATTTTGCAACTAGAAATGCTGTTCCTAATGGAAATCTTTTACCGGTATCAGTATCAACAACAAATGTTGCTCAGGGATCTGCAAGTGAGTATTCTGCCTTTTGTGACTGGGGAAATATTTTTAATATAATTATCTTTCCGTTTCAGGCAACAGTTTACCAAATAGATGGAACTTCATACAAGGAGACCATAATTTAGTTAACAATAAAAGTAAGGTGAAAAGTTCCAAGTTGTATCGTTGGTCAATGCACAAGCGTCTTCTGCATCATAAACAGAAGCTCATGGACCTCCAGCAGGCCCAGAAAACCTTCTTCAGCTCTGACAAGACAGCATCAGGCAGCAGTACCTCTCTTCTCAAACAGCAAGAGAAGCAGTTTCGCAAGGAGCTTTCTCAGTATGCCTCCAAGGTAGGAGTTGGATTCATATTTTGATGCACCGCCACAAAGTAGTATGAGGCATCAGGTATTACTCCCGTCCGTACATCCGACCAGTTAAGTTTTGCATTTAGGTCAATTCTGGACGGAGTACTGCAGCTAAGGTCATGCAACTTCACATGCTTATGGGCTTAGTACAGCATGCGTGTTACATGACTTTTTTGGTAACCTTTGCCTCTGACAAAAGTTGAAGGTCACGGTATCATGGAATTTGCAAACAGATTTGAGTTTAGTAGAAATGTCTGAACTACACATGTTTAGTGCATGGTATCTGTACTTAACAACACATGTTGATGTCATTCCATACCGATACAAAAGTTCAACTTATGAAACGTTAATTAAATAAACATTTCATATGCTCTTTGTTGAACAGTATGTCAACAAAATTTTCCAGATGAGGTCCAATGTGGATGCCCTGCGTAAACTACCAAAGATGGATGAGATAGCAGGTACCAGTAAGAGTAGTGGCGATTTTGATCAGGACGGGGTTTTGGTGCTGCCCAAGGACAAAACCCTGCGAGTGGTGCGGGGTCTCATGGCTCTCCTCCTCAGCATGGACTTCACGTGTAATGTCGACCTGTTCCTGGTCACTTGCAAGGTAGGTGCACTAGATCAGATGTGAAAGTAATGATTCTGATAGGATACATTTAATATTGGACAATTGTTGTATACATGATTGTTTTTATTAAGTATAGGGTTTTTACAATAATTTGTGGTAGTATAAAACTGAGAAAAAAATGATGACTTAGTCATCTGAATTAAAACAAGCTAGTTAGCAACTTAGATCTGAGTACATATTAAACTGACAAGTTTTGAAATGAACTGGTGAGAACTGTACAAGTAACTCTTAATTTAGGTCTAAATACTCAACTTAATAATCTGAAATAATTTTGAAGTCAATTATGGTCATGTTTTTATTAGTTGTGTAGAAAATAATGATAAACCTGTTTGACTAATTATTGTAAATTGGAATTAAACTTTAACACTTGGACTAGGAATTACATGTCAGGATATTGATCTGCCGATCAGACTTGATCCTTATGGCATCTTGGTTGATGTGTTATGACAGGTGCTTGCCACCATTTGCGTGACGACACGGCCAGCTATCACACTGTCGGAGGCCATGGGACAGGAGCAGTTGGAGAAACTCATACTGCTAGCATCCAACATGGAATTCAGTCACAGCAACATCAGTTGGGGCGGACCTTGGGCAGGACATGCAATTACGTGTCTGCTGCAGGACATACTTGATGGTATATAGCTCCTCAAAACTGGTGCTTCCATTTAAACTTCAGACCAGTCTGTATTACTTGGCTAAACTATCCATATTTATGTGTAATTTACTTCTTTGAACTCTAGTCTTCTTCGTGATGACTTCTTGTTGACTGAAATATGTAGTTAATACATGGTAGTAAAATCTTGTGTGGTTTTGCCGTCAATTGACCTTTAAGTTTGAGGGTTTTTATGAATCAAAATATTGTTCAACTCGGGAAGGTTCCATACAGTGTGCCTCTACCCGAGAAAATGATCACAACAAGAGTTAAAGGTCAAATCGTTGTTTGGATAATATCCGCTGCAGAACCAATCATATTTTGATTAAACAAGAAAGATGAATGCATCATGAATGGTTAGAATTTCTGTACCATATCTGTAATCCCAAATTCACAGCAGGATTCAGACATTGTAATGCTTGGCAAGACCACTACTGAACTCTAGAAAAGTCTTTTTTCCATCAACTGTTTAAAGATTGAAATAAGTAGTGAAAGGTAAAACTTTCTTATCCTTACCTGGGCAACAATTATTGTTTTGAATGTAATGGATGGATGCATCATAACTAGACAATAAAAATTACAGACTGATTAGTTATTTTCTCAAACTCATGTAACAAAATGCTACCTTTACTGTACAGGAGAGAAGTTTTATCCCCCTAACAATGACACAACCGAGTTGACAGAGGAGTGTATCAGTAACATCACAGAGACAGATGAGAGCTTGCCCAGCAGTGTCGGTCTGCCTACCATGGAGGACAGTGAATCAGGGGCAGACAACCAAGGTATGCACCATTATACTGAAAGCGCTAGTACAAATCTAAACTTTTTTTCTTGACCCATCAGTCATGTTTCTTATGTATGGCAAAACATGGTTGTGTGTTTGAGTGACAGTGTATTACAAAATGATGCATAAATATATCTGTGTAAGTATATAGCTTATGTAAATATATAATCCAATGAGGAGTTTGTATCTGGAAAAAAAATATCCGTCATTTGTACAAATTTTATAGTGCATTAATCCATGTATATTTAAGATTGTAGTGAAGTTTTAGTATGCTTCAACCTTTCATTTCTTTGCAGATGCTGATTCCTCTGAGAGCAAAGACGATTCAACAAAAATAAATTTTGACAAGGAATCTTCCATGATGGTAGACCTTCTGTTAAATGGAGAAGAGGAATATGAGGAGTCAGCTGCAAAGTTACATGCTTATGTGACAGGCCATGCCAGTAAACCACCACCCCCTCCCATGTCTCCCTACGAAACACCACTACCAACCACTAGTCTCAATGGCGCTCTGGAAATGAATTCTTCTGGGTAGGACGAAACAAAATATACATACCATATACAGTTGTATTTAGCAATGGTTCATAATAACAGCTGCAGTAGAATGTTGTTCATGTCACACAGAACGTAGGTGCTTCATATTAACAATGTACAAAGTGCTGGTAACCTGGAACTAATGTCAGTCTCTTGTTTTCTCCATTACAGAGTGTTCTCAGCAGAGATGGAGAAAGTGGAGAAGTTAATGGTTCAAAAGCTGATAGGTCAAAATA
The DNA here is from genome assembly GCA_032359455.1 of Chlamys rubida. Lineage (NCBI taxonomy): Eukaryota > Metazoa > Mollusca > Bivalvia > Pectinida > Pectinidae > Chlamys > Chlamys rubida. The sequence continues at coordinate 22,598 of JAUMHH010124409.1, forward strand.
AACAAATGGCTGAGATGACCAAAGGTGACAAGACTCTGGCCAACACTGGTACCACTCTTCAACAGATGCCCTCATTACTGGGGTGTACTTTATCCGGCTACCCAGGCAATATGAAGTCCAGTCTGATGGCCACTGTCCAGGGCATGTCAACAGCTATGGATGCCCGGCTGGAATTTGGTCTGGAAACACATGCTGAAATTAGACTCAAGGTCAGTTAACAAACTTGTTAGTTTGCTCAAATTTACAAAAGATAAAAGTATGGATGATTCTTTTCAAAATAACAATTTTACCAATTCTACTTGATCATTTCTTGCATAGAATAAAAAAATACATGTAATGCTTGTAAAGCTACGCTTAGATTAAATTAACATATGGTAAAAAGGGCTGTACAGTTAAGTTTATTGGTTGTCCATTACAGACCATGCTGTCATTACACACGGAGAATGTACAGCAGGCTTTCTCTTCATCACTACCTGTGGCGCCCTCTCCTGGCATCAGCGTTGAACAAAGTACCCCTGCAACCACTGATGATGACATTTCAGAAAGCAGAGCAAACTTACCAGAGGTAAATAAATATTTTATCATTTTTTGTTTTGAAAATTAAGATGTATTTTCTTACAAATGGCACTTTTACTTTTATATCAATTTGGAGTGACAAAATGGAAATATTGAGAAGCAGACACTAGACTGTATATGTAAAAATCTCGGATATTCCGCTTTAAATCTCTTTGTGTATGTACAATATCCCAACTAACTGGTTATTGTATTTCTCAATTTACCTGATCACGCATCACTTGTACATCCTCTGTAATACAATACCTGAAATGTATGTCTCTCAATCTGGTGAGGGCTTTAATAGGCAATGCCTGTGCCCAGTCCTTTTGTACATTTACTACAATAAAATTGATTTGAAATAAAAAGAAACATGTTATTAACATCTGTGTTTTTTGTTGCAGAATTCATCATCAGAGATGTTGAGTCAGTGTTATGCCCATCTGTTTAACAATCTCATACCCCAACATACAAACCTTGATGCCCTGCTGCAACTGTGGCTCACCTTGAATGGCGAGGGTAGTTCTGAGGGCGGTAGCACTCAGCTGACCTTTGACCCCAGTCGGACACCCCTGATCCCCCTGAGTACGACTTCCATGGCTAACATGCTAGCTCTGGTGAATGCCACACCCAGCTTGCCAGTGTGTACATGGGTACTTGTGTTCCAATCGCTCACTCTGTTAGCAAACCAGAAGATCCGCCCCCACCCCTTGGGACCAGAGCAGTCCATGGTGATTCCCATGATGGCTGAACGAAACCTGATGGCAGTCATAACCAGATTCCTGTCAGGAACATCAGAATATGGACCCATAGCATCAGCAGCACAGTTTTCACAGGTTAGCCAGCAAAAAATATGAGTTCTGAGGATTTAGAGATCCAGAAAGTTGAATATTATACAGTTACTGAATCTAAGACAATATAGAATTCTTACCACTTTGTAGTCAAATTAATGGTCATAAATACAGGTAAAGGAATATGCTTATGTTATAATAGCATTATTATATATAAACAGCAGATGGGTAACAATTAATTTTCAATTATCTAGGTTGGACCTTCAGCTACCAAAAGCTTTTATGAATTTTTGCTGAGACTTTTGGTAAAATGCTCAGCTGATAACCTGAAGAACCTGAAGGAGTTGATGCTGAAGTTGGTGTATACTCTGTGTGCTGAGAGGTAGGTTGCTTTATTCATAGATGATCATCTGGCATTTGGTGCTCCACAAATAAGACCATGCCATGCTTTTATCATGTGATGCTTGTTTCATTTAACAATAACATTTTGCCACTTTGTTAATTGACAGAAGATTGAATAAAATTTGACTTTTAATTCATTTACATGAACATGTATGTGTTTGTTAACATTGCTCTCTGTGACAAGTGACCTCCCCGCTATATCTGCTGTTGTTGTTACAGAGGTGCCTTCCACTCTGGCCTAGGGCCCCTTGATGCACAGTGTAAGTTCCTGTCTTTCATTCTTGACATGTCATATGAGAACATTGAGGTTGGCAATGCCATGAGTGTGATTGAGTCCATCGGTAGCCTTGTCCACCAGCACATACTGTGTCAGGAGCGCATCAGCTGCCGCAGTTCCTCGGAGAACAATGTCAACGCCAGATCATGTTTTGGTGGATTGTTTGCAAGTCTGTTACGGGGAGTAGACTCCAGATCATCACCTGGAGATGCCTCTAGAGACTCCTTAATGTGTAGTTTACTGCGACTCATCAACAGTCTTATACAGATTCGATATGGACCACGAACAAGTCGTATGTCGTCTGTGGTACTGGATAACAGTACAGAGCCTCACACTCCCACCCTCAACCTGTCGGCACTGGCCACCTCCACACCTACATCTGCTTTCATGCTGTCTGACGAGGAAAAGTGTCAGCAAACTGATGAACAAAAGACTGAAAATTTGCATGCTCCTCCAGAGCCAAATAATACATATGTAGCTGACATTATTTTGGGTCACAGACAGATCATGTGTCATTTAATGGAGGCCCTAAGCTATTGCAATAGTAACACTATGGCTATGATCCTTGCCAGTAGGGGTGTGTCTAGTCACATGCAGGACACATTTACTGGAAGTAACCCCATCTCTGTTGGAGATGGAATCTACCAGATCCTGCGTACCCTGTCCTCGCACTGTTCTGACCAGAAACTGGTACTGGAATCTCTCTTCTATTATATGTCTGGTTCCTACATGGGTATGGCCTCATCACCATCGCTCTGTAGGCTGTCGGAACCTCTGCTCTGGTTCATGCTGAAGGTGCTGGACAACTCACGTGCAATTCATATATTCCTTGACATGGGTAAGTTTTATCTAAATGCAAAAATATTACCATTTCTGTGTTTATGGTGTTATTATATAAAGTACGTTTATATCTATAGAGTAGGATTTCAAATCAAAAATTTTATAACTAGATGAAGTGTTAAGTTTGAATAGAAATTAAAATTTGGATTATAATGATTACCTGATCAACTTACTTTCTGTAAAATGTGCCTCTTCATTGCTTATGTGTTACTATACATATTTTTACATTTTAGGTGGGGTAGAAGTTGTATGTCGCAACTTAGTCAGCTGTAATTGTAGAATCATCAATACATCACCCAGTCTCATCTCCACGATCATGCAGAACCTCAATGGAAGGTCAAAGATGATGGAAAAGAAGACTACAGGGGAAACAGAATCCCCAGACGGATTACAGAACTTTGCTCCCTTAGGTACTACTATTAACATTTCAGTGATCAATATTACTTTAAAATCTATGTTAAAAATTAAACTTTTAGAAAGCTATAAATTTAGCTGACAGTGTAAGTTTAATGATTAGAAGGACTGCTGTGCCATTATAACCGCTTTAGTTGAGACATTACCACTACAAACAGGAAGCAAATCAAACAGACATTTTTGCTGATATATTTATATATAGTGACTGACCCCCTGATGGCTCTTATACAAAGCATCCTTGATCTGCATATGGTCAGTACACATCCAAACAGTTGACAGGCAAGTCGACAACAGTTATGAAGAAATATCCATCACATTATTTGAAATAGAAATACTTTGAAGTTGTAGTAGGAGTCGGACTCTATGACGAACTACCACCTAAGTTTATGGGTGCCGTGCAATGTTCATCTGTTGGTAGTGTACTGACCACAGTGGGCCTTAGGAAGTTGACATAGTATTGAGGGGAAGAAAGCGGTCCGTAAAGTAACTGAAACACTCGAATATCCTTGTCATCACATTCTTTGTTTTTAGAATAAATTGGTGATGAAAACAATCCACAGTATTTGCAGTTTTTGATGTTATGTGTGTGTTACAGGTTCAATCAGTTCCAGTAGTCCCACAGCCAGCCCAGCAGATGTCCTCATACAGGCCGCCCAAACTCATCGCAGGGCACGTTCTGCCGCTTGGTCCTACCACTTTTATCCAGACGAGGCCTGGGTGGATCTCACAGTACAACTGCCCTTTGCTATTTTGCTGAAAGAGGTCCAGATTCAGCCTCACAATGCCTCGCTTACCAGTAAGTATCTTCTAGGTACAACAGATACCTCTCGGCACATAGAAGGCTTAAAAAGCCAAAGCTTAACCCCCTCAACCCTTTATTTAGGGTTAAGTGGACAGCTCTAGTCTACAAGGAGATTACTCTCAGCACATAAAAGACTTAAATAGCCCAAGCTTGACCCCCCCAAACCTTTTTTTAAGGGTAAGGAGGACGGCTCTAGTCTACAAATCATAAATAAAATCAATAAACTAACCATCTAAATGGCTTCAAAGTAAGATGGCCTTTAAACTCAGCCAGCCTTGTGAAATATGCCTTGGAATTCTTTCAGCTGTGGTTTATTATCAAGATCTTAAGGTAACCATTGGCATTCAGTTAATGAAGTGAAGTTCTCTCAAATAAGTCATCTGAAGGACAATGGAGAAGTCAATTTATTAACATTAAACATTAAATTCTTACTGTTGTGTTTTTTTTCCAGCATGCCCAGCCTTTGTGTCACTGGAAATCAGCCATGATGGCGTGACCACCACCCCACTGTGTCAACCCCTGATGACCAGCAGTCTGGCCTTCATCAAGCTCCAGCTCCAGCGGCCAGAGGTGGCCACTTGTGTGACCATCCGTCTGCACAAAGCTCGCGACTCTATGACGATTGGTTTGTCACAGATCCAGCTTGTGGGCTACAGCGCCTTCGGGGACACTGGCAACGCCCCACAGAACATTTTCATGCCTACAGAGGACTTTGTGTCCAGGTCTAGGTAATGGTTATATGTCTTTCTTATAACTGGAAAGTAATTCGCAATTCATGATAAATTGATAGTATCAACAGATCCCCTATCATAAAAATACAACATACAGATGAATAACTACAAATTATTATACAAGATTAAATTACACTGTTCAAATATTGATGGTCTTTCATTTTGGATTAAGGTATCCAGGATTTCCCCAAATATTTGTTAAACTTTTCATTTGATTGTAAATGTTTTGCCAAAGTGTTGAGTGACCAGCATGTTATGTTGTGTTTCAGTGTGCGATGGATCCGCCTACTTCACCATTGTATGACTGCCCACAAGGAGGTAGAGAGCCAAGTGGCCGCATCAGCTGCCTGTACTCCAAACCTTCTCAACACGTGCTCAGCCCTCCTCGTCTCTCCCATGTCAAATGTGTATGCCCCCAACATCGAGAATGTACTGCTCAACCTAGGACTACACTCTATTTCCATGGGCCTGGCTCTCATAGACAATATACTTCGGAGTCCACTTGGTCAAGCTGATGCCAATTCAGGTACTGGGTTTTACTGATTTTAATTTTCTATTTCATTCTTATGTTACTGTTACTTCACAGTAGTAAAATGATGTATTTAATAGCCACTTTAAATTGAATTGAAATGTCTTTTGATAATTATGATGATATAGAAATTCCAACCATATCTTGACAAACCATGTTGTGTTTTAGAGGTATCTGTTTATGCTCTGATATACTATCTGATTTCACTTAGAGTTATTGTAAATCACTTTCTTTTCACACATCCTTATTTACACTATTATATTTTACAACCTGTTCACAAGGATTTTAACTCCTGAAAAAGGAACACTACTGCTAAATGTTCCTTGGTGAATTGTGTCTGAGTAAATGTTCATGAGATATTTGATTTTTCAATCTACTCTTTTCACACATAAATATTAAAAATCAATTTATAATCATTGATTTACAGTAGAAGATTTTATCATGATAAACAAGGTTTAACTATCTATGCCGCATATTTAATATCTTGCAATCTTTGTTTATAGGGATCACTACCCCCTACCTAGGTAAAGTGAGTGGTTTAGCCAATGACTCAACAGTGGAACTGCTCTACCAGCTTAGCACTGTGCAAGACTCGGGCACAAAACACAGGTTTGTACCACACTCTTCCAGTTCTGTGTCGTTGATTTGACAAAGCTTCAGACTTTGTCTAAAAATTGTAAATCAAATATTTTATAGGAAGCTTCAGACTTTTAATGAAATATTCAATTAATGATTTTGAATATAGATGATGGAAAAAATTGATCCAAGAAGTAAAATTAATTAGAATAACTGTTCAGGGTAAAACTGATTTACATCATCCCTGGTTTGTACTGACAGAGTGAAGGCGTTGCTGGACTGGCTAAGAGACAGTGCCAGAGTAAGTTTACAGAGGACCTCCATGTACTCCGCTGAAGGCTACATCCGAGGGTCACCCCCTTGTCTGCCAAGCCCTGCCCCCTCACACATCCAGTGTGTGGCGTCTGTCTTGTGGTACAGTCATGAGGCTCAAGTGGAATACAACCTGTCTGATCTCATCACAGTAGATCTTGTCAGGTCAGTTATCGGCTGTTTACATGTTGTTTTTGTTTTCATTTCATTATTTTTACTTTTATCAATTTATCAGATATATTTTTCAAGCACTTAAATGTGACTTGTTAGTGAATTGAATTCCCATCTTTATATGAGCATAAAACTTGATACAAATTTCTGGAGTGTTTGAATTGAAGGTTTTTAGTTACATATGCATGCATAATGATATTTACTGTTTGGTTGATCTTTTATGAAGTATGATTTGTCAAGTAAAATTATGATCATGCAGCTTGATAATTTTTGTCTCACCGCCACGGAGTGGAAGCGAGACAACATTAAGTTTTTGCGTTTAAGTTAGTTTCTCTGATATGTGCATTGATGGTCAAAGCGGGGCATAGGCGAGACATATCAATCTGAATGGCCTGTGTTTTAAGTAATTAAATTATCCTTGTGAGCAGCTGTATGTTTATTATTGTGAAATGTCCCTTGTTTTGTTATTGCAGTGCATTGTATGAGTGGTCAACAGTGTTAAAGTCTGACTCGGCACTGAAGAAGTCTGTTAACTATGTCCTGTGTTCTGTGTGTCACATCAATCCCGAGTATTTCTCCCAGCTGCTCACCTGGATGGGTGTGATTGTTAATGATGAGGTCAGCATGACGTCATCAGTGTGCGATGACCGAAAGGATGGAGGATCACATCTACACCAAGAATGTCTGACAGATGACTCTAAGGAAGCTAACAGTATACAGCGTCAGCAGAGTCTGGGGACAGACAGTCCTGTGGTGGAGGACATCCCCGTACCAGGCTTCCGTCACATCGTGTTGGAGGAGGCTCACCTATCTACACTCTCTCTGGCCTGTAAATCACCTGTGGCTATCAAGCAGTTACTTGATTCTGGATTTCCAGCGGTGTTGGCACAAGGATTGTTTGAGTTCTGTAGTAAGGTGATGTCACACCTCACGGATGGCTTTGTGAATTTAGAAGGACTTACAGACACTAGTAAAACAATGAATGACGATGCGTCTACTTCAAAGGTCAATGGGGACAACGGCAATGATACAGGTATTATTACACTCATGGTTATTTTAAATGGTGTTTTATTTTAGAAAGTCTTTCATACAATGACTGTTTTTTAGAAATCAGAACTGCTGTGACAAAAAATCAGTTACTGCCTTTTCTTTCGGGGAGGGTACAGGGGGATATAATATTTACTATGGAAAAGAACTGATTTTACAAATTTACTACAAAAAAAAAAAAAAATAATAAAAAAAAAACCTTTGCATATTGTCACTTTGAATAAGAATTAACCTGCCTCTTTACTATTAAATGCATAATAGAGTGACAGGTATGAATGAAAGGTTTTACCTAAGAAAGTATGGGGACCTTTGAAATTAAAACATGGATTGCTACATTTGAGAATGAAAAAAATAAATCTTTGCATTCCAGACAATAACCTGTGGATAACTGCAGACATAGTAGCTGCAGTTCTCCAGTTTTTCTCAGAGGTGTCATCAGAGCCTCTTATGAAGGACTGGCTAGGAGGAGCCGAGGGCAACATATTCTGGCCAGCCATCCTCACAATGTTGTGCAATACCCCAGTCCAGGCAACTGCCATCAGGAAAAACTCCAACCAACGGATTGAGGTTTGTTTCTTATTTATGTATGGAATCTGGAATACATAACGCTCCTAGGTACAAGGATATATATTTTATTAAAACTATTTTGAGGGAAAATATTTGAATGACAAAAATACTAAAAGTGAATGTATAAAATGAAATTTTTGGCAAATCCAATTCTGATGTGTTTGAACAATAGCACTTTATCAGTGACAGATTTCTTTTATGGGAATCAGTATTTTCACTTGTGGTTTAGAGAGAAAAAGTGTGAAAACCTCTTATAAAATTGGAAATTGTACATAATTGATGATAATTTTTGATAATTGATTGGCCACAGTTAATGTCTCTGGAGGACAGGACAGCTATAGAAACAGCAGCAGTGCGATTCTTCACTCAGGTGACGTCATGTCACATTGTTAACCAGCTGTTGTTTGCCAAAGTTCTGTGTGAGGTGGTCAAGGAGCAGAACTCCACCTCCAAAACTGGTAGGTGTTATCAATCAACAGATCTAGATAATAGGGGCTGTAGAAACCTTGATATCCATGTGTCGTATAGAGACGGGGACATCAAGTAGTATTACCAGCAATATAACTGGGCAAGTCTTGTTTCATCATAAAACCATCACTTTACTCTCCATTATTTTTTGTTCCAATTATTGTCTCAACTGTAATTAAAATCTAGAATATGCTAGTGTATCTGATATTATTGGAATATGTTCCTAAGCTGTGTGTCGAGGCATTTTGATTAAATCTGTATGATTTCTGACTTTTTTGTTTGATACACCTTTAAAGACATTTAGAGGTGTGTTACTGCTGTATCATGTTTACCATTCAACTGTGCCTTGAGTTTACTTTGCTAATTTATCACTTCAAAGATATCTAATTTCTCACTTGACTAACAATCATTCAGTGAACACACCTATGTTATATTTTTTCGCAAGATATTAGAATTATTGTTATTAGACGTAGAGTCATAGCTCGATGATGTTGCATTGAAGAAAATAGACGTGATGTTAGGATGGCAAGGTTGAAGACTTGACGATGACATTTATGAAACTCATTCTGAAGTTCAATGTAAACCTCCAGATTCATTCATCAATATGATATGAAATGGAATTGTATTTAACCCTTTCAACATAGTGGACTTATCCAGATCAGTGCATGGTAGAGTTAATTAAAGTTACATAGGGGTGAAACGGTTAAGATTCTATATTTATTACTTGCTGTATCTTATTTTAGATCAAGTGTGCAGTAATTTCCCATTGTCTGCTTATTTCGCTGATCATTACTAAAAAGACGACTAATTTATTACCTGCTATCTTACTTAGGTCAAGTTTGCAGTAACTTCCCATTATCTTATTTCACTGATTTATTACCTGCTATCTTACTTCAGGTCAGTTGTGCAGTAACTTCCCATTATCTTATTTCACTGATTGTTAATAAAGAGACGACTAATTTATTACCTGTTACCTTACTTCAGGTCCGGTGTGCAGTAACTTCCCATTGTCTGGATTTACACGCTGCCTGTTCCTACAGGCCCTACTTGAGGACGAGAAAGTGTTGGTGGCGCTACAGTTTAGTCCGCAACAACAGCAAGATCAGCGCATACAGCTCAGTACCAAAAATATCAACCCTGTGGAACACCCCAAATACTCTGGAGGCCGCAACTACCACACCATGATGGTCAGTCTACATACAACCTGTGCTGACCTCCTGCAAAAGGTGTCTGGTGAGTCATCAACACATTTTATTTAATAGTTGTTTTCATAAAGTTAGTAGTTTTCTTTTCCTACTTGAGCCAAAACAGATGTATTTCCTATTTATTTATTGGTTACATTTACAAAGAAATAAAATAATAAGGAAGAATGTAACGGAGCTACTTCTTTTCAAATTGTACAGATTCCCCAGGTTTGGCAGGACAGTTCTTGGAAAAGGCAGCAGAGAAATCCGACGAGTCCAAGCGAGAGCTTGGTGGCACATGTTCAACTGAGATAGCAGAGTACATCAGTACTGTTGGTATGTTGTCTGGGCCAGACTTGCTTAACATTCTTTTAATCAGATTTCAATAGATAAATTCTTTAAAAATACTTTTACTCCTACAAGTATTAACTCTCAGTTTTAACAAAAATAATAGCAACACACACCATATGTAAATATTTGATACTGACATATATGTCTTAGGGAAATATAATATCTGACTTATTGTGTTAATGTTTAGCTAAAGGACAGGCTGCGAAGGATAAAAGAACTAAGGATGACCGGCCAGAATCCAGTAAGTCGATGCTACCTCCAAGACCACCCACGCGGCGGGGTCGACACACAGCGGATGCAGTCACATCACAACTCTTCTATCCGACCATGTCTCTCTATCACCAAAAACTACCCAGTAAGTGACCTCAGTTTATGTTAACTACATTAAGACCCCCCGGGCTCTAACATCCGAACCAACGAGAGATTGATATATATAAGTTTAAAGGAGTTGTTCATAATTCAGTGGTTAGCGATTTGTTTTTCACCAAGACAGCTGGGGTAGATTCCCTGATTGGAAAAGAAAAGATATTGGGTCACCTGCCAGATCACACGTTTTATCTTCTGGTACTGTGGTGTCCTCCCACATTAAGATCCTTGGCATGCTTTTATCTGGGCCAACAAGAGTGATTAGTATAAGTTAGAAAAGTTGTTTCATAATTGTTGTAAGATAAAGTATATATTTTTAACTACAGGTAAACAGACCAGAACATATCTTGCAATTATCTTGTGTATCATGACTTTTTTTGGATGTAAAGGAGAAAAAATACCATATTACAAAGTACATGTATTGAATTATCTATTTATGCATAAATATTGTTTTTAGATAAAGCATTGCCCGGTGAACTGACGTTATCCCAGCTTCTGCAGATTTTGCACCAGAGAGGAGAACAAGAGGGACACTCTGTACTTCAGTTTTATGTAAAAATTGAGTCAAAGAAGAAAGAAACCACTGTGCAAGATGCTCGTAAGTTAAAAAACTTAAAACTGATCTAGAAATGTAATCGGGAAATTGTCCTGATGGTAAAATTAATGTTTTAATGCTTCACAAATAAATCTTAATGTTGGATGTCTACTTCAAACAGTATCTGTGACTTGTGTTGACGGCGTCTTGATCTGACTTTTTGTAGGTTGTAGTCCCACGGACGACTGGACAGAGTCGGATGAAGATATAATCTCGGATGCGACACTGTTGTCCGTGTCCTCATTCCCCACAGCATTACAAGTGTTTGCTAGTGTGGGAGGTCTGGCACTGCTGGCGGAACACCTACCACTGCTTTACCCGGAGATTTCCCGACACACCACACAGGACTTCATCACCAACAGCTACGGCAGCAAGACTATGTCCAATTCCACGGAGCTACATGACTGGGTTACGGTGGAACCATTCCCTGAGGATTTCTATGAAGTAAATGACTGATTTAAATTTATTGACTTAAGGTTTATTTATGGCATTCTTACTTCAACTTGTACATAAAAGAAGAAATTATATATTTGTTTTAAAGGTTAATAAGAAATCATTATTAATGTTATTGTTATTGAAAGGAAATGGACCCTCAATTGAGAAAAACTATGATAAAGTTCATATGTATGATCTTAAAAAAAATAAAGCATGTTAAATAAATTATACTTAATTGATGTTTTTAATCTTTAGCTGTATGAGCCTGTGTCGCCTGCTCCGGCTGTGTCCAGGGCAACTAACCCCTCAGTAGCTATGCCATCCATTCCGCCACATTCCCTGGTTGCCTTTGGTCTGTTTCTGAGGCTACCAGGCTATGCTGAGGTACTGCTAAAGGAGAGGAAGAAGGCCCAGTGTCTGCTCAGGCTTGTGCTGGGAGTCACAGATGATGGAGATGGAGGTAACTAGACTTCTTATCATCTGTCTGTGGATTTTACATTTCTATGGCCAGGACATAATTAATGTAATTATTAATTAACCCAATTCTCTGTGATAACAGCTTTCATGTCATTAGCAAAGAGAAAATCAAATATTGTGATGAAAAGATATTGCAATGAATTTATCTAACTACTGGATATGATGTATGTAACTCTTGTTTTAACAGGTCACATCCTGACATCGTCCATAGCTAGTTCTCTGCCGACATTGCCTTTCCTGGTGCTTAAGACACTGTATGACAGCACACCCCTGACAACTGATGATGGGGTGCTGCTGAGGCGTATGTCACTGGACATTTGGGTGATCCACCTGATTCTGGCCTGTTTGTCAGTCCTCAGTCATCACATACCAAGGACATCTGTGCCAGGTTTCCAACAGGAGGTAAGAGGAATGCCACAAAGTTGTCTGTTAATAGTCAGCCTTTATAAGGGTTACTTTTTGATTTCACTCTGAACTCGTGCTATTCGGATGCATCTTATTTGAAACCAAATTCCTTTATTGTAAAGTTTATAATATCTTTTGAAGAAGCAAGAGTATAAAGAGATCTGATGGTATCTTTGTATGTGTCCTTGACAACATTATTGATCTAGACTTTATTTCTTATTCCATTGTCAGGAAAATTCATGATGTATGTTTTGACAAACTCCACATCTTCTGAGTTCAGGTTTCAAACTTCTGGAGTCCAAAAATAGCTGACTGTTGCTATTTATAGAATCTTTTGACATCTTTGTTCTACAAATTCATTACTTGTTCAATTGCAATGCAACTTTATACAGTGTATATGTGTTTTCAAACATCACCTCCTGTCCTAGTTTTGTTATGACCTTCTGGGGTCGATTACAAGGTCATCATTGCTGTCAATATAATTTTGGTGTTAATTACTCTACAAGTTTCATTCATGAAATTTCAGACATTTTGACAAATCTTGTCTCTTGTATGAGTATATGTTATACCATCTGAGGTCAAAAGCAAGTTCACCGATACCATTAATAAGATTAATTGCTCCACAGGTGTCTTTCTTTCCAAATTGTCATGAAACTTTACAAACATCAGCTGGGGCCAAAGGTCTGGTCATAGTTTCTATAGACAGACTTCATTTCTTACCAGATTGTCTTGAAACTTGACTTCATTTCTTACCAGATTGTCTTGAAACTTGAGTCCTTGTTTCAACCTTTTGAAGATCACAATTTCTATATATAGAATGTTTCTTATTGTCATGAAATTTAAAACATATCTTCATTACCAGGATCTCTTTTGTGAGTTTGTGTTTTGACCATTTGAAGATTACAATTTCTGTTTATAGAGTATTTTCAGTCATTCACCTCAAGTCACTATACACTGTATATTTTGGATCACTTCCGATTGTGAGGGTTTAAGTGTGATTGGCATGTGTTATTATTAGTATTATTAATTTTACACTAACACAGAATAAATACGAAACCAGTAAAATTGAATCAGATTTATTGCTAATTATTGACTTGTAGTTCATTTTACCAGCTACTGTAAGCAGTCGTTTTTTGCACTGCTAAATTGTTCATCCTTGTCTTAAGAGTACATTTCTATATATGTTACAATTTTATCCCAGTGAACTTTCTATTTTGTTCGAGGTTGAAAAATTTTAAACATTTAGTTTATGGTGACATCAGGTAGTTATGAATTGTGGTATACTTCAGGCCCAGATGATATTGTCTGCCATGCAGACTGCCACCACGCCAACTGTGAATTCTGTAAGCCACTCGTCTGAGGAGAAGTCACAGCAGTACTGGGCCAAGGGTACAGGCTTTGGTACGGGCTCCACCACCTCCAGCTGGGATGCTGAGCAGGCTCTCGTCCGACAGAAGAGTGAGGAGGAGCACGTCGCCTGCCTCTTACAGGTAAACTAGAATCCTCACTAATAGAAAATAGAGGCTGCATTCCATCATATATGGTAACACACTATCCTTGTACTATGGTATCTAAAGTGGTCCATTCATTATCTTTTGAATGTCAAATAATGCACTTTCTACATAATTGAGGAATTGTGGTAAACCTATGGTGCATCACTTGGGTGTCACAGAACCTTCCTGTTTATGTTACGTTCAAAATTACTGTCTATAATTGCTAAAGATACTTGAAATTAATGTTAACATCTAACTCCTCTCTGATAAGCATATTTTTATCAGCTGATGGTAAACCTAATGTCAACATTATTTTGATAATTTGCAGGTCTTGGCAAGCTATGTAAATCCAAGTGGTGAGGTCCCCAAATGCTTTGAGGATTTAGATTACACAGCTCCCTCAGAGAAGATGCTCCTCCCACCCAATATTTCTGAGCTGCTAAGCCAGTCCTGTTTGGTGCCAGCAATCTCATCATACCTTAGGAATGACTCTGTGCTGGACATGGCCCGCCATATCCCTCTGTACCGTTCACTGTTGGAACTTTTACGGGGGATTGCCGTGTGCCCCACCCTTGTGCCACTTCTGCTGCCCCTGGATAAGGAAAACAACACCGACTCCACAGCAGCTGTTGGGATATTGCTGGATAAAATGAGGGTGTGTGTGGACACCTATGCAAGCCGTCTCAAGTAAGTGCAACTTTATTTTACCCTTTCAGACAGAATCCTATCTGAAAAGATCATATTGGTCAAGAAAGAGCTTGATTCTTATTAGAGAACTTTCACAAAAACAAAATTAAAAGAGACTTTAAATGAAATTTACTTCTATACTAAAAAGAAAATCAGCATACAAATGGTGTTGAAGATGCTATAATTGATTTGCATGTTTTTCTGTAGGTCCAATAAGGGTAAGAACGGCCAGTCTGCAGATGAGGAGGAGAATGAAGGTCTTGCCCTACTCATACCAAACATCCAGGAGACTGCACACATTGTTAAAGTGGCCACAGAGAGGCTACAGAAATCAACAGGTAACACTTAACAGCCAAATAGACTTCATTTATTTGCACTATATCATACTATTTAGGTTCCAGTTAGTATAAGCTTACTATTAACTGAAACGTTGTACTATCACATAGTCTATAGCTCATAAATTTCATGTGTAAGTTTTGTAGAACACAACTTAATATTCAATATTCAATTAACTTTCTGTCCAAAGGACTACAGAAAAAACCATAATATAGATAAATATGGTTTAGGAGGCCGTCGTAGTACCATATGCAGTATATCAGCCTGCTGGCTGGAAGTTATAACCAAGCTGTGCTGTCGGCCATAGAATTTTCCCCAGGTCATTGCAATCTACCAAGCTGTACAACTATAAAACCATGTGATATTTTGCAGTTTGTGACAACAGTAGTATGGACAGTGAAGAGGCTGCCCTGGACAGTCTGTCATACAAGGAAACCCAGGACAGGAAATACATTGAGGCCATGAGGGTTCTCCAATTTGGTATGTCCCTTCATTTACATCTGCAGTAGCCACTGATAGTGTACTTCTTAGATATCTAAAATCTTAACTGAACTGAACTTGCACAAGCAGTAAAAATGCTGCTTAAAAATATCCAGAAGAATTTACCTCATGTATCGAGTCTTAATAAAATTAAAATAAAAAATGAACATTTATACATGTACAATTAATTTTAGACTATAAATATATTATTACATTTTTAATTGTTGATCAACACAGAAGAGTAATGACGGCCTAGATGAATAGTAACTGCGAAAGTGCACTGTTATATGGAAGTTGTTGCCTTTTTTCAACAGATACCTCAGAATTGGTAATAGATGATGGTAATGGGATCAAGTTTACATCACCGCACCACTATGAGAACAATGTGAAGGCAGCTGGTGAAATCAACAACCCAGCCCGCACACGTCGCCTCGCTCAGGAGGCTGTCACTCTGTCTACCTCACTACCCCTCTCAGCCGGTAGCTGTGTGTTTGTCCGCTGTGATGACGAACGTCTTGACATCATGAAGGTAGGATTTAGTTTAATACATAGAAATATAAAAAAAATAGCAATACTGTATGTACAGTAAAGAAAGTCAATTCTACAGGGTAAGTTTGTATTCAGAAACAACAACAATCACCAGTATATATAAATCAAAATTGTAAATACATATTTAATTGAAAACAAAGTCAAGTGATATGATTTTACAATGTTAAAAAGAACAATCTTTTAATATTTTGTATAAACCTGTATTTTGATGATTGTGAAGTATTGAAATACGCACCATGATAGGATGTAAAGAAAGAGAAAATAGCAGGATAGGTTAGCTTTCTACTGTTCAAAGATAAACATCTTGAAGTGGCACTATAGGTAGTTTAATATTCAGACTTCATATGTCCAGGCCTTTTAATAGAGGGTTGAGGTGGGGAGGCATATAGTTTCACCAATGTCTGTTCTGTCACGTTGTGATTCATTCTCATGACTCTACTGACTTCATATCTTAACATATATTCATCAAAGTTTATAAAAAAGCCAATATGAGAACACCTCAGATTAGTTTGTATTTCAGGGTCTTAAGGTCACTGTTGCTATTTATATTTCAACTGAAGAGCCGAGGGGGCATTAATGTCTTACAGGCGCTTTCTAGATTACTGTAAATGTATTTTGGATGAGTGTAATGAGTGCGTATGCCTTTCAGGTGATGATCACTGGTCCTGCTGACACTCCCTATGAGAACGGCTGCTTCGAGTTTGATGTGTACTTCCCACAGGACTACCCAAACTCTCCACCATTCATCAACCTAGAAACCACTGGAAATCATACCATTAGATTTAATCCCAATTTATACAATGATGGCAAGGTGAGACATATTGCATAGTTAAGAATAGGTATTTCATTTTCATACCTGTGAACACATTTTTTTCTTTTTATGTAACAAGCATATTTTAACGATAACTTTTGTACATGTATATATAAAGATGTAGTGTATAACATGAAGTTTTTATATTTATCTTGTTTCATAATTAAGGTTTTCAAACTCTTTCCATTATACAAACATTTGCAATTAGCCAGTTGGCTACAGTGAAATATATTTTTTTTGCCAATAATAATTGTAGAAATATTGGCGATTCCACCTTAACAGTAAAATGTGTGGCTGTTAGTACACTGTAAAATGTTATTGTCAAATACGGTATGCAAAGCCGATGTATGTGACTGATCAGTCACAAACACTTAGTTAACGCTTAGTTTATGATTATTTTATATTAATTATTGGGATAAGTCACCCAATTCTCAAAGAGAGTGTTTGTTTTAGACATTGACATTGTTCCATTTTGAGGATATGAAATGTCAGTGATGTTTCCATTGATGTCATTTCCACCCTAGGTTTGTTTGAGTGTATTGAACACATGGCATGGCCGACCAGAAGAGAAATGGAATTCAAACACATCTAGCTTTTTACAGGTATACAGAATATTTTCTTTAATGTTTTAGCCCCTTGCCAGTTAAACTGGGATTACCCATTTTTATGCCATGTTTCACTTTTCTCTGATATGCTACACAATTTGGGAAAAAGAGACATGTGTTGTATTTTAATACCTGTACTTTATTACCGATTTCCATTTTTCTGTTAACTGAAATATTTAGAATCATTACTAAAAGAAAATACCATATTTTGTTTGTTGCTGACATCAGAATGCAATGGTCTTGACATCATTGTTACCTATTTTCAGAGGGTGATTGACACTCCCTTGCATTCAAAACAAAACAAAATGTGTTTGTCTATTTCATGGAATAATATTTTTAAGCCGCTCTTGGCGAGAGCCGAGCGGCTTATTAATTCTGTCCAGAAACGAAATGACGGACCCACTTCC
>JAUMHH010124410.1:0-21009 GCA_032359455.1 Chlamys rubida
GAAAATAATTAGTATCCATTGTAAGATACTTTCATTCTAAAAGTTTAGAGACACTAGAACATATGAAAACCAATTAAAATATGATTTAAATGTAAATTATCTGTCAATTATTTTTAGAATTCAATTATAAAATTAACATAATGAAATTTCTCGTTACAGATTAACAGCCCCAGGAACAATTTTTGTAAATTAAATTAACTACTGGTTACAAGCAGTTGGTTTTATTTGATATAATAAATGAACTTAATTTTTTCAAATATCTTGTTTTCATAATCTGACGTACATGTTGCTTTCTTGAAGATATGACTAAGGCAATTATTCAGAAATGTAAAAATTCAGATTAAAATGAAAATAGATGATGAAGGCCATTCATAATGTTGAAA
This sequence comes from Chlamys rubida, assembly GCA_032359455.1. Taxonomy (NCBI): domain Eukaryota; kingdom Metazoa; phylum Mollusca; class Bivalvia; order Pectinida; family Pectinidae; genus Chlamys; species Chlamys rubida. The sequence goes on from JAUMHH010124410.1 coordinate 384, forward strand.
AAAAATAACAATTTATCAAAGCATGTGGTATGAATATATGATGATTTTAAAGATGTTTGTTTTGAAAGACTGGAAAGTATACTAAACATTGTCAAATACATTTACAGGGTATCAATTGTTTTTTCAGACTTTTCAATCATTTCCTATTTTCCAATTTCACTTTTGCTACTATAGATCTAATAAGCATGCAGTGCTAAAAAGCATTTTTTTAAAATTTAAATTAACAGGGAAATACTTTTTATTTTAAAATACATGATACACTAATGACTATAGAAAAAGTGCTAGTGATTAACAGATCTAAAACAGAAAATTGTGCTACAAATACTATACAGTGACAGTATCAGCATCAAGTGCCTATTTAAAAGTATCATAAACACTTAGGTATCAATGTAATGTGGACGGAGGAACAAAATATTAACATGTATAGAATGTCTGTAGAACGTCCATCCATGTTTATTACCGTCATCAATTTAGTCGAGCATCCAAGCCAGTTTAATAATACCGGTACGTATAATTCTAAGTTTTAATTCACCTTAAAACACTTTATGGATGTTTATTTTTATGATGCTGATATCTAAAAAGAAACAAAAAGGTATATAGAAACAAAATGGGAAAGAAAACAAAGTTGTGAAAGTGAAAGGAATGTCGGTGTGAGGGAAGATAGGACCAGCCCAGTGCCACTACAGTACAGGTAACACCTAAAAACATATTGTGTGTTTCTGGTTTCTTTACTATCACTATTTTTTTTATTGATTTATTTTAAATAATTAAGTATTTTTCACAGCCCACCTTAAAGATCCTGTGTCAAATTTAGTCAAGCAGTTTGTTATAGTCAAAGTATTTGTTCTTTAATTTATGACCTTATATATAAAATATGAAAATAAAGTAAAAATATTCCTCTAACTAGAAACACACAATATTTTTTAAGGTCAAACTATGTGCTACTACGTATACATATATCTAGCCATGCCTAGAACACAATGTACAGAATACACACTCTTCTCAAATCCTGTTCGCTTTCTCTGTGCTCCGTTATCAAATTCTGATTCTGGGTCTTCAGTTGCTGCAGCTCCTGAAGTAGCCGCTGTTTCTTTCCATCACTTGTCTTGATGTCAGCAGCTTCCTGCTTCTCAGCTTCAGTTTGGACTCGCTTCATGTTTACTTCGGAAAATTTCTCAATTTGGCGGAGATCGGCCTGGATTCTTCTGATGACATCATTTTTCTTTTTAATCTGTATCAATTTTCAAAAATGCACATATAAATTAAGTTCAAACAAGTTCTTAAAGCAAATGATGTAATTTGTAGAAGACTTTACAAAGTATTACAAACCATGATTTTAAGCAACTGCGTTAATATTTTTGACAAAATATTTATCATTAGATCAATACCAAACATGTATAAACTATAATACATTTGTAACACCGAACATTTTATTTTAATATATATATATATCGATCAGCTTTGAGTTTGTCTTAAAATGCCAACATGCAAAAGGAGTTGGTAATGATTCCAATTTTGTGAATTTTGGTTCATTGACAACCTACCTCTTCGTCTTTATCTGCCATAGCTGCTCTCAATTCTTCTTCCAATTTTTCAATGATAGCAGCATTATTCCTCTCCCTCAAGGAAATTTCTTGGATGTAATCCATTCGTTCACTCTCTTCTTCTGGAGTTGTAAGTAATTTGTTCAGAAGTATCTCCTTAAGTTCATTTAAGTACTGAATCAACATCTGATTGCTGGTAGGAATCTGAGAGTGTGCCTGGTTCATAATGGTCTTCATCGCTGCAGTATTGAGTTGAAAACATCGTATGATATTTTTGCATGAGGTACTCAGTTGTTGAGCAACCAAATTCAAATTCCTCATGGTTCGGTCGATTGTGCTGTTAAAGCTGGCTGCACTAATATTTGATACATCGCTTTGTCGAGAGATGGACTGACGATCACTTTGTACTTCATCTTCTTCAGCCTCGTCAAACACATCCATGCCCTTGTCGCCCTGCATCTCGCTCTCCTCTGTTGGCATCGTTGGAGCTGTAGTATCATCCCCACCACTGTATTGACTGTCAGCTCTTCCTTCACTAGCAAAAGAACCCCCTGTACTGGGACGTGAGATAGCCTTCTGGTGCTGTTTGCGGTTCCGTCTTATTTGTATATCAAGCTGCTGTTTAATTTCTTGGTAACTTTCCTGGATTACTTGGTGATTTTCCAGATGACCTGCTAATTCGGAGCCCAAACTAATACGAAATCTGTCGATGTTAATCAACAGATATGGTAGGATACTGACCATTTCAATTCTGCGGATGGTGTCCTCAAATACTGACATTACTCTCTGTGCTTCTATGGTGGCAATCTTTTTCCTGGCCGGTTCTAAAGCCCTTGATGGATCTAGTCTAAGTCTATTCCTCATTTTGCTGGGACCTCCTGCTCCAGGGACTCCCTTTGGTGGGTGTGGCATCTGCAACTTTATTTGGATAGTTGGCTCCACTGGAAGTGTTTCCACCATACTTTGGATACCCGCAGCCGCCATTTTCTTTGATAAATCGGATTTATATAGGAGTTAAGAATATTAGTACTGATAAAATAATAGCCAGACTTGTTCTAAAATATTATATGACGATGCTTTACCGTTGTGTCGACACCAGTACCATTATTACAAAGCACACATGATGATAACATCCAATCAATGCTTTTTTCGGCGTCCGATGTTTTCGTTTACGCCATTCTTGACCAAATCACTTATCTATTGTTTAGTTCTACTACACTAGCAACAAGTAGTTCAATATTTTCCGTCGTATTTTAAAACCATTTCACAATCTGTTTTTCTAATAGAAGAAAATGGACCTATTCAAAATGGTATTTAATATATTTATTATCTAAATCTTTTATAATGACCAGTCATTTCCAAAAATTGACGCGTAGTAATATAGCTGTAGTTATGGAAGTAATCTCGATATGACCTGACCCATATTTTGAGTTCAAGTAATACTATCGGTATACCTCTAGGTTGATCGTATTTAGTATGAAAATATCGAAGTGTATCCGAATCGATGGGGTGGAAAGCAATATGGCGGGTACTTCGGAGGACCAACTTTTAAATCTAGGGATAGAAGACAGCGAAAACAGAGATGAAGGTTGATGTTTGTTAAGAGTTATATATCAATATGATGTGTATGATTGGATCAAGAATATCATTTCTGTAATCGGTTGCTCTGTCATTGTCTCATGCTCATAAAAATATGTTCACCTGACGGGTGTTTACGTTTAGACTGCATGCCTAACACCTAACAGGTGATCGGCTATGCGACAAGTTATCCCATTTCCGGACAAAATCAATGTCTTCAGAATCTAAAACAGAGTTATATTATGCGCTCGGCACCTAACTTTTGTGCTGCTCATTTAGGACTGACACTTCATCTTATACAGGAAATTGATTTCATGACGATCATAGATTTTTATATTTGATGATTATCAGGTAAGACAATATTAAATTACTTTATTGTACTATTATTTTGGGAACCCTATACTGTTCAATTCGACTCCTTGTATCACAGGGGCTCAGTAAATAACACCAACACTCTTTATCCGGTGTTTATACACATTCTACAACCTTTAAAATTGAGGGTATCAAGGTTTTTACCCTCAATTTTTACAAGGGTTTAGACTTAGTATTTGATGTTGTGAGTTAAGACTGATATTCAAGACACACAATGTGGATGGTGAAAATTAATATATATATTTTATAAATTCAACTAATAATTTCTAATATACATTTTAATTTAATCATAATTTATCATCAATGTACATTTGTATATTAATGTTAATTTGGAATCACTTTAAAATATTATGATTTTATATTTAACGGTCAATATTTACAAATGATCTGTTCCATATTTATTATGTAAGTGAGTATTTCAAATAATATATGACATTCTACTAGTGACTTATTGATTAGCTGCATGTGTACATGTCCTTTTGTCTGTCCCATAACAAATATAAAGGCCTTGTAGAGTTTTTGGAGGAACTTTTAATTTGCTGTCATGAACAACGAATTGGCCCTCGAACGGAATCTGAAATAAGTTGAACAGACTCGTATACGTACAGTAATGAGTAAATATTGATGAACAATCAACATTACATAAGTAAATAGTATCACACTATTCGAATATTGAAATCATGATCAACTGATGAGATACAAATAACTATTTAGATGTTGACTATAATTAGTAAAACTGATAACTGAAGTGCATGGTGTACGTTCATGGCTGCTGCCATGGCAACTAAAATGGTTTCATTAAATTGTGATGGCCCGGTCTTCGACTCATTTTGGAACGAAAAGATACCAACTGGGAAGGAAATTTTCATGAGTAAACTGCCTATTTTAGAATTAGGCATAAATATGAACTAGTTTCAACCGGGGCCAATTATCGGCTCAAAAATGTCCCTAGAAAACAAACTGTTTCTTTTTTGGGGGGTTTTAAATGACATCCTTCAAATATTAGTTCATATGTAGAAATTGGAACACATACTACATAAACAAAAATGTGTGTTAACAATTAACTTTCTCGGTTGAAAGATCACAAACTAGTTATAAGTTTCAATAACTGAAAGGTCGGATTAACATTTATAAAAAATTACGCCATAAAGTAAATGTTTTCTAGTTTTCTAAGTAAGACCTACTTATTATCTATCAATGATCATGCAGGGGAACACTAATTGAAATATTTGTATAGCATAATTAGTGCACACCTCGAGCTGTTAATGCTGTTTTTGCATATGATGACATAAAGATCAACAAAATGATGCCACGAGGGCAATCTTAATGCATGATGTTCGTGAGATAAAGCTCTCTTTTGCGGATGGGATATATGCAATATCTTCGTTATATCATCTAAAGAACATACATTTGATTTTAAATCTTAAAAATATATGTGTAAAAGAGATTTCTTGTAGATCTACAGAAATTTTACGTAGACCAGACATTGATCAAGAAAATTTCACTTAATATATGTTTAGTACTTGATTTTCATAAAATCAAAAATCTAGTAGCAGTTAGCTATTTGCAATAAATTAATAAAGGAAGAAAAGACAATTTACAGAACACTATTCCTTATTCAGTAAGGGTGGTCGATGGCGTAATGGATAATGCACTCACTTTTCACCAAGGCGACCGGGGTTCAATTACCCAATCGGTTGTGAAAAGCTATATGGGGTCACCTGTAACATGTACCTGATCATGCAGGTTTTCTCCAGGTACTCCAGTTTCCTCCCACATTAAGAGCCCTGTGCACTAACATCCAGGCCAACAAGAAAGATTAATATCAGTTGAAATAACTTGTTTCATAATTGAAAGTTTTATTTATTCAGAACAACAGTTACAATGAATCGTACATATCATAAGAAATAACTTCAGACTGATTTGTATTAGACGACTTGGTCTAGGCAGTAAATGATTTTCATATAGACCTGCAGTGTTTTTCTTCTTTGAACACCTGCTTTGTATGCTAATTATTTTTATTCACAGATGACCTAGGACATGATGATGAAAGCAATGACATATATAATGAACCCGGTAACATGGGTTACGACCTCCCGTCGTCATCCATCAACGGAGAGGTCTGGAACAATACAAAAAAGATATGGGAACTTAATTACCATGAAGCAGCAATATTTTTACAAGAGGGAGAAAATAACGACAAATACACCACCCACCCACGAAGTCATGATTCACTTCCTGCTTATGAGATTGCGCACAACCATTGGTTCTATGCCCTGGATTTATTTGCCTCAATGATGGTGTTGTTCATGGCGGCCTGTGAGCGCCCAGCTGTGCCATTCCTTACCTTGCCTGTTGGAGTAGGTATATCATTTAGATAATGACAACATATACGGTTAAAATGGACATTTTTGCAGTGTGGAAATGTTCTGGCTTTTCGCGTTGAGTAAATTGGTGCGAAATAATCCTTACACAAATAAATATTTATACATACATTATGTAGTGGATATTGATTATAGATATAAAGATTTCTGCATTATTGCCAATGCGAAAATGTTCACACTGCACTCAGTTTAAAGAGTGATAACGCCAACATTTCCAAGCGAAAAAAAATCCAATTTTTACTGTAATTCAATCACTAATTACATTGAAGCAAAAATTTAGAATGTAGTTAAAAAAGTACAAAGGTAAAAGGTATTCTTAAGTGTGATACATATGTTTGTATTTGTAAATGCAAAATATCGCAATGAATTGTTTACCTAGAGTAGGGAAACTTATATACTACATTCTCTAAAGAAAAACACCATTAATACGGCACTTCAATTATTTCATATATCATTATCAGCATCATAAATATTTCCTGTGACTTTTTTAATAATAGATCAATTGTTTTTGTAAGTTTCCCTGTATTTGTTTGTTATAAACACAGATTAAACAATTGTTCTAATGCATGATTCAACACATGATAAGATAATATATATCATTGTGTTTAATTGTGTATCATTGCGGTGACATCATCAGATATTGTCCCTGCTATTGAAAGCCCTTCATATACATGTATATATATACTGATAACAGGCCTAGGGCTATTTTCCTTCAGTGTATAGTTTTATTGCTGTATTTTATTATTTAACAATAAAGGAAGATAGTCATTAGATTGTCCCTTAAATGCAGACAGACAGAAAGCTAAAAGGAAATCATTTGTTTTAACCCTTTCACCACTGTAGACCATAATGGACTCATCCAGATCAATGCATGGTAGAGTCTACAAAAGTTACATAGGGGTGAAAGGGTTAAAGGAATCGTACAAAATATAGTTTTTAGCTCACCTGCCTGAAGGGCATTTATTTAATTATTAAATACAGTCATATTTAATAATTGACCCTAGGATCTGGCCCCACCCCATAGGACTTTGTGATTTTGTCATAACTTTGAAACAGTTGATCAGACCCCATAACCATATATATATACCATTGCTGGACATCAGGAGATGAACACAATCGTGATATTTGAAGTATTGACTTTTGTATCTGACCCCACCCCTTGCCATAGGCACGTAGTTTCTGGGCCAAAACTTTGAAATGGTTAAGGTCCTGAATAGCCATATATACCATTGCTGGGCACAAAGATCCAGTTGAGGGGATACAGGCCCTCTGGGTCTCTTGTTCATGAGTTCTGTCCTCAGGAAATGATAAATTAGAAATAGACTTTGTCTAAGAGAATCAAAATTGCTTGGATCTGTATGCGGAAACCCTGTTATCTAATAGTTGTTGTATTATAATAAATACAAACACACACCACACAGACATTTTCAAAAAGTAATTTTCTATAAGCTGCAAGCTCTGATGATTTAAGAGCCATATGTCTTCTCTTTCACAACTCTTGTCAATGAATATGCTGTCTTAATTAGTGATTAATAATAAATAAATAAGGGGTCACTGTCTTCATTACCAGTAATTTATATTATTAGTTTATTCAAATATTAAGACTTCAATATAATGGTCAAATAAGGTGGAAAAAAACTGAAAAAAACATAAACTATCAAAAATTAAGAAGAAGGAACATATTGAATATACATGGTATGTACAAAAGGAAGATTTTGCATCGAAATTCACCATTTTTTTTCTCAATGTAACAAAAGCTTACTAATTAAGATAAGCAAACAATAAGTTTGTCCTCAGATCGGGTACCTTACCCTTGTAGTGCTGAACTGTCCTACACTACAAGGGGTCATATTACATACACTAGGCGAATTCAGTTAGAACACTCAACACTGCACACATACCTGGTAATTACTTGACTGTTATATAACACACATTGCTCTTGATGACAAACTTATTAAAGCCTGGTAAGCTGGGCTCTATGTACATGTAAGTTTGTCAGCAATGGAAATGTGTGTTATAGGACAATAACACTATTTGCTAAGATATTCATTACTTATATTTACATTTTGATAGAGTAGTAATGCTTTATTTAGTTATTTGGAGTAAATCTTTGAACAGCAAATTAAGTGTTGACAACAATGAAATTGATGCTGTCACAAAAGATATTGATGATACAATAGCAAATGTTGTTATATATAGTCTTATAACAACAGTTTCCTTCTCAATGCATTGCAATGGAAGGATGCAGAGCAAATGTAAATATAGTAATATATTGTTTGATCAGGTATATATATATATAAACATTAACTTAACGTAGAAGTGAGTACACTTATGTTGAAGTACTGCATGTCAGTGTACATTACTGATGTACCAGGTAAATACATGTTCTTATATCTACATGTACTTATATCTACATGTACTTATATCTACATGTACTTATATCTACCTTATATCTACATGTACTTATATCTACATGTACTTATATCTACATGTACTTACAGATTTTGGTGCACTTTTTATGCTGGAGTTAACTTTCAACTCATTCACCCCTGAAATTTCAACCTTTGAATGGGAAGAGTTCAGGGGTGAATGAGTTAAAAAGCACGGATGTTTTTATCGTTGATATATATCAAGATATATATATACATTATCTAATCTAACAACATCATATGTCAACATGATCCCTGTCGAGTGTGTATAAAAATTGGGACAATCCAACTAACACTGGTTACCCAATAAATTGTATTTACACTCTGTATAATCTATATCACTATGTATATATATGTGATAATGGCCGGGTAGATGTAGATCAATCATTTAGAACCGTGAGGTTTTGAGAAATGGTAACTGTATAGCGGTTATATTTTGCGGGGATTTTAATTTTCCATGAATTCTAAACATCAACGAAATTATCGAAAATATTAACCACTTTTACGGACCTTATCACAACATGTTAAAGATACTTATAACCCAACAGTATATATTATGCAAGCTTAATTAAATGAACTCAAATCAGATTACCACCGGACAACTGGCCAGTCCCTGTAAAAACAACACTGACATAAAAGTGGCCACAGAAGAATTATGTGTACACAGCAGTACCTAGTGATTAATTGATTACACATTTTGTTTTATTTTGAGTAAAGTCACTGGCAAAATGACGACTCTCCGGATCAGTGTTTACATGTATTTCGAGGTTTAACCCTTAAATGATGACATTCAAAATACTTTGCACGACACATGGGATTCGGGTGCACAGCGAAATTTAACCTCCGCAAATATGTACTGAATACAAACTGCTAAATATTGACCCCACGAATATAAAGCGCTATACAGTATTCGGCATGCAGTTTGAAGGACTATCAATTCATAATGATTAAGTTAATTTGTTTGAATAAATGACATTGATACACTTTCTTGGTCATGGGGGTCAAATACATGTAAAAAAATCTTTAAAAACCAGTAACCTCTTAAGACATACATGTAGAACAACTTTAAATTAAAGGTAACATGAGATAAATAAGTTGAAATCTTCCAACAATGATCATCAAGATACATTTGTATAATAATTACATTTTTTTCTTTAAAATATTTTTTTTATTTAATATGTATGTAAAAAAAGAAAGGAGAAATTCAGCCCCAAATACATTTAAATACTGTTCTCATGAAAAAAATCACTACAGTCTCGCGATTGAATACTGTTATCAACAGTTTAATTAGTGTCAACCTCAATATATAGGCTCAGTTTAACACCCTGCAACAGACTTCAAAATATCTTATCACAAGATTTAGATTAAAATTACTGTAAAACAGATGAAGTAACGTACAATATGAAAAACTTTTAATACATGTACCAGTACTTAGTATGTTTTTATCTTGCAGCACATATAAGTCTTGTTGTCATATGAACATGTTTTTTTTAGCTACAATATCTAGGCAAGCACTGCCATTGAAATTTAAAATTAAACCATTATTATGTTATGTTATATATATGATTGAAGGTTCACGGTGCCCTAGAACTGTTTGGTCTCCTCATCATTGCCCTAGAACTTGGTATCCGCATGAAGTGGCTTGGCTGGAAAGTCTTCTTCAGGCACATCCGCACTGTCATCAAGGTAACTACACGTATAACCTTCTCCTGTACAAAAGAAAGAACAACATAACTCATTCACCCCTAAAGACACAGTTGAACTCTTCCAATTCAAAGGCTGGAATAGTTCATTATGAAATTTCAGGGGTGAATGAGTTAAACCAGATATGATTTGAAATATTTGTTGTTTTTCTTCTCCTTTCAAATCATCTTTAAAAATATAACCTGTCCTCAGAGAACAGGTTCAGATTGCCTGAACCGTATCATATTCTCCCTAAGTAAACCGAGGGGAACAGCAAGTAAATTACACTGGGGAATTAACTCACCTTCTGGATATAAATCATAATCATAACAAGTTTGATAACTTGTTCCTCAATACCCTGAAACAATGCAAAAAAATAGTGACAGCATGCAGCAAAATGAGTCCTCACACTAAAACTATATTCTTATTGCTAGGTATAAACATATGTAAATTGAACTTGAATGTTTTTCTATGTATTGGTATTATTTTGGCTTTCATAAAAAAAAAAACATTGTTCAGTTGACATCCCATTATAAACTCCATTTTTTGCATCGTTTGCTGTAAATGTTATATTGCATCAATTTCTCTGAAGTTTTTCATGTATTAAATATGAATTGATACTATTTGGATTTTTATTTCAGTCCGTGACACTGTCGATCATGTTTATTGAAACCATAGTTGTGATGATCAGACAAACGAACCACTTCCGTGTAACCCGTGCGCTCCGTCCACTCTTCCTCATAGACACATACTACTGTCGCAATATACGCAGGTCAGTTCTATTTATAGATATGACTTCTCAAAGTTTTAAGTACAGTAACGTGTGCCATCTGCCCCCTTTTCTTCAGAGACACACAATATTGTCACGTTATCTGCAGGTGAGGTGACTGCAAAAAAAATAGCTAAATTAATATTTCATTAATCATATATAATTAATTATGAATATCAGTATGATCATATTTTGTAAGCATTGATTTATTTGGGGCTGAAGAAACGATGAATAACAAGCATGAACAATTCTTAGTATCAAAGTGGCATTACAGTGCCATTATATGATGCATGATTACTTGTACATCATCGTAAATGGGATAAAGATTGATGCATTATTTAAAATGTGATTTATTTTTGAAATAATTATGAAATAAATTTTACCATGTATATTTTCCCACCTCTGCTTATGAGAGGTTCATGTGTCCAATGTGGAAAACCCATGTGAGAAACGTGTATCCCAGATTTGGAACTTATGTACATGTACATAAGTGTGGTTTATGAACTAAGACAAGTCTATCCTATCACACACATGCGCACAGGCAGTAAGGGTCAGCTATGTGGTCAGTTGGTTATAGTAGTACAGTCACGTGACACTATATGGTTAATTACAGCAGTGATTGGTCAGTTCAGTCACGTGACTCAGTCTTTAATTTGTTTATGGTCAGTTTCAGCAGCCTGTTTGCACTGATAATTTTGTGACCCACCAACCTCCCCAACCAACCAACCACACGACCTTTTCAGGTGATGCCTGGGGGTATAATGGCTCTTTATAGTAAAGCATTTATGTGAGTTAACACTTGCCAGCTGTTTCCGAGCATAGAAAATCACACCTCCCCCTTCCATTAAGGGAGTAAATTATTTGGGATGGTGGCCCGCTCTGCAGCAAATTTTCTAGCCTTCATAATTCGATAACATTTGTTTCGAAGGGCAGTTACTCATTTTGTAATTCGTGTCGTGTGTGTACACAGGTTGTTATAATAGAATTCTGGGGTAAATATATGCTTCTTTCATACATTGCCCGGTCAACAGCTATGATACAGCTGGCTGGGTATATACATGAAAGTTATTATTAGTAGTATCACAGCTGTTATATCCCCTTAGCCCATATATAGGTAAAATGTTTTGGAAATAAATATTATTATTTGCTATTTATCTCAAATTGCCTTTCAAGTCTTTTGTTCATAAAAGGGTGCAATCAGTGACCTGTACTATTGTGACGTAAAAATCAGATGATGGCATTTTGAAAATACATCAAAATGACTTCGACTGACTGTGGCAATGTTGATCAGGAACATAAAAGAATTGCCTTTAAGTTTGTGTATACATTTTCTAGAAGTGTTGCATTTGCGTTGTCCATGTCTGGTTTTACTAAACTTTCAGGAAAGGGGTGGGAGAAAGTTAAGAGTCAATAATTATGTAGGTATCTCAGGTGCAAAATTTGGTGTCAGAATCTCGGCAAACCCTCCATTCCGACCCAAATTCTACACCCTCGGATAGATTGGTTTGGTTTAGTATTGTTTAATGTCCTATGAACAGCTATGGTCATTTAAGGACGGCTTCCCCTGTGTGCAAGATGCATGCGTGTAGTGTATGCATTATGCGTGTGTGTTTTGGGAGGCTGCGATATTTTTGCGTTTGTCTCCTTGTGATAGTGCGGAACTGATGCCGACTTTATAGTGCTACCTCACTGAAACATACTGCCAAAGACATCCAGCAGGACACCCCACCCGGTCACATTATACTGACAACGGGCGAACTAGTCGCCCTCGGATAGATTAGCCATATATCTCACATACTTATATATAATAGGCTCTATAAATAATTTTCAGTTTTGTACTTTTTTTCCAGGATATGTCGACAGATCCTGCAGTCCCTCCCCCCAATCATAGACATGATTATTCTTCTTCTGTTCTTTATGCTTATATTCTCTATATTAGGTAAGTGTAAAATATTTCTTAACAACAGACATTTGTTCAGGCCAATAATTTGATGGTTGACATTTAAGTGAGAGGAAATCCTTATTTGTTAAACATGAAAGTCAGACAAATTATTAGAAATGTGGTTTTATTTACCTAAACTTTTTTCTGAAGATGGAAGTTTATTAATTAACTATTTATTGTAGGATTTTACCTGTTTTCCCAGATACCTCAAGACACAGTAAGTACTATACTGATAATTTACAAGTTACATATATGTATATGATAGGTTTTATTGGTTGAAAATTCAAAAAATAAATTATTGGTCGTACTTGAAAAAAAAAATCCATTTGAAAAAGTTCCCTAGATAAATATAAGTAACAAAATCTTACTGAATACAATATTGGCGGTCAAGACTTTACAACTTTTTTTAAAGTGTAAGTGTGTTATGATCTGGTTTGTAATTTGCCATGTTTACAATATCTTTCACCTTTATCAGTGTTAAAAATTATAAATTAAAAGTGTTAATTTTCTTGTAGTACTTTACAACGATACAAGACAGCTTCATCAGTCTGTTTGTTCTTCTGACTACAGCAAAGTGAGTATGTCAACTCGGGTCAAAGGTCGGGAATATACACCCTTAACTCATTCACCCCTGAAATTGTATAATGAACAATTCCAACCTTTGAATTGGAAGAGTTCAAATGTGTCTTCAGGGGTGAATGAGTTAATCTCTTGTACATTATAATATAAGCGGGGGTATAATGTACTTTAGCAGGAAGATACATGTATTCAGTTATAAATTCTTTAGTAATCAATAATTCCGTCTTTGCCTATTGCAGAGTTATCTTCTCTTTTGAGCAGGTATTGATTGTTACGTCATTGGTTTGTGTGAGAAAATTACGTCGTTTTCTCAAAAATTGATGACGTTACTCTCACAAACAAATGACGTAACAACCAATACCTGCTCACAAGAGCAGATAACTCTGCAATACGAAAAGACGGAATAAACCTTTCACAAATACATTGTAGGTTAAATGGGATCAGTGATACTGTTTGTCACCGACTGTATTCTTCTTAGTAACGATTTGAAATTTTAAACACAATGAAAACATGTGGAAAATTATGTTATACTGCATTGAACTGCATTGATGTTGGATCTTACTGAAATAGGTCATCTAACATTAGCCCTTTCACCACTGTAGACCAGAATGGACTCATCCAGATCAATGCATGGTAGAGTCTACTAAAGTTACATAGAGGTGAAAGGGTTAATGCATGCAATGTTGTAAGTGTTTTCATACAGTGTACTGATATAAGTTTGTAAAACTGATGATGTTCATAAAATATTCAAATGAAATTCGTTAATGTACTGGTAAGATATTTTGAACATTTACATTCTATAAATAAGAATATTTTAAGAAGTCTGTCGGGGAAGCCGTCATCTTAAAGTTGATTTTGTGAGGGAATGGGTTGGTGAAAGGGTTGATTTAGTATCTCACTATATATGTGGATTAAAGGCCCTGTGTTCTGAAAACAAAGTTTGTGCATTGGTTTTGGACTATAAATTACTTGCAATAGTTTGCCTTGCTTTACCCTTTATCTATAGGTCTTTTTCAATAAGTAGCTTACTTCAATGTATTAACCACACTTTGACATATGCACACATTTTTTCACCCACAGCTTCCCCGATGTGATGATGCCGGCGTACGCACACAACCACGGCTACGCCATCTTCTTCATCATCTATCTTTCTCTGGAGCTCTATTTCCTCATGAACCTTGTAAGCATTGTGATAAATCCTATTTCAATTTGTATGATCTTAACATATTCAGATTTTATACTTGAGATATGTATACAAATATATCTAAATGTTAATCATCTATCTCGTGAATACCAGGAAATAGAGGGCCATCTCGTGTTGTTAATACAATGTGCAGAGAGTAAAAATCAATATATATACAGTAGGCAGTCATAAAATTTTGTCATTTATGATACATATTAGTGTAATCATTTTAATTTATACAAGTATTGTTTATTAATATATTAATATTTGTTTCTGATTAACCAAGGGTATTAGGTTCAAGAGGGTCCTAGGAAAAATGTAATTGCGGTTGGTTTGGGTGGGGTCATAAAAAAGGGCCTCCCCACCACCGCCCTTATATATATTATTATGAAATATTCCCATAGTGATCCATTATCTGACTATCTCTTCAATGTCTCTTTCAGCTCCTGGCTGTAGTTTACGACACATTTTCTAATCTTGAGAAAAAAAAGTTAAAAAAATTATTTTTCCATAAACGTATTGGATGTCGACATGCCTTTAGGTTACTGGTCACAAAGCGGGTAAGTGGTGTCTTTCAGTCCATTGGTAAAAGGCTGTTTCTGCCTAATTTAAGTCTAGAATACATTCAAATTGCATTTCTAGATATTTTTAATCATATTCTCTTACCCTAATATACCCGGGTACATTTATGTTAATTAAAAGATTTTGCTCACACTCTTCAACTTTGCTTCATCAAATTGATTGAAAACACTAATTTATAGGTGTCAACCTCTGAAACCTCCAATGAGGGAGATCTACCTCATTCCATATTTCAAATGAGGGTGAAAGTGCATGAATCACGACTGAAACTGCTTTGCTCAATTTGACCTTTCCCTTTGTATGTATCAAAATAACTCCAAAAAGTATTAATTTGATTCAGACACTAATTTGATTCTGACACAAATTTGATTCAGACACTAATTTGATTAAGAAACACCTGCTATGATCATTACACACACTGCAGTAACTTTAGGAGATAATTTGACAACATGATGTAGATTTTGAGTTTGTGTGACTTTGGACTTGAATGAGGGCCGGACTTTCGAGGGAGATTGGTAAATTTTGTCAAAATGTGGGAGTCTGTCCCTCCTAATGAGGGAGGGTTGACAGCTATTCTAATTGTTCTTGAATATAATATAAATTTAATTTACTTGCATTTAATGATGTCCAGATCATTGGTTTTTCTTCAGGCTGCTATTGCTTTGAACTTTTTTTTTTTTTTACAGAATTGCAACCATATACAGCTTAAACATTTTGCTGGAATGATGAAATATTTTAGGCCAAAGAAAAGTAAGTTGATAACGAGATGCTGACTTGTTTAATTTTGTTGATGTATATGTATAAGAATCGGAAAAAAAGTGTTCACTGTTCACTCTGACATTTTCTATTGTAGACAACCATCTAAATTTCTAAGCCAAGGGACAATAAAATAATATATTCAGTTCCTATCTGTTCACAAATCATGTCAATAAAATGTAGTTCTTAGCCAGATCAATAGTGTCAGAGTGTGTTCTCTGTCATTCAACAAAAATAATAACAATATACAACATTTGTATAGCATCCTATATAATTTGTAAAATTACTCAAAAATGCCCTTTACAACACATGAAGTAATAAATATAGTAGATACAAAGGCATACAAATCAGCATTTTACATCATGTAAAAAAGACATTTATCGTCATATGCATATAAATCTATAGGTATATAGTGTGTACATGACGTCTGTGCAGACATTTTAATAGAATATCATAATATCTTCTACAAGTGTTTATACAAACAGAGGAACCACCAAAACTGCCGAGGATATGGGTTCAAAGGTCAATGTCATACTGTATAAGGTCATCCAGCTGGTTTCGAGAAAAGATTTGTTTTTCTCCAAGTGCCATGTTTCACAAACCGTTGTGCAAGATTGCTTTAATACATTGTTCGTTGGTATATTTATATAATCTGTTTTACATAATTATGTTCTTTGTATTTGACAATAGCGAGACGAGATGTTTACCTGATGTTTAAGATCATCAACACATCCATGTCCGGCACCCTCAGCATGGAGGAGTTCTACAGTATTTACGACACCGTCAGCCTCCAATGGTCGGTATGTATCACTACACAGATTCCGATGATGAGAAATGTTGTTATACATTTCATGTCGCATACAATGTACAGTGTTGCATTCGGGAGGTCACAACTCTGACAAAAAGTCAATATACACCCTTTGAATTCTTGCTGCATCAGCATTAGAGTTGAGGTTGTATTCCATACATTTCCTCCGTGAATTGACAGACAAAGGAGCATTTTCAAGGCTGGGGGCCATGACAAAAGGACATTCGGGAAAAGAACCTTTTCTCTTGTATCTAAGTAGGGGCAGAAGTGAGTAATGATGACGATAATAATAATAATAATTAATAATTCGAGGTTCTTATATACCGCTTTATCACAACCTAGTTCGTAGGTCGTCTCAAAGCGGTTCACAAATTATTATCCGTGGTTATAGGGCCTTTGCAACCAGCCAATACCTTTCTCAACTCCCTGGGGAGCATACAGACGGAGCTGCCATTTCGGCGCTAACAGCTAGCATTCAACAATTCTAGCACTGCCCAACCACTCACTTGCTCAAACAGGTTGCAGGCAAATATATACTATACCCCCAACTTCATTTGAAGCTTTGACAAATAAATTTGTATTCTATTGACTTTTGGTTGTGTAAACATACTGTCTGATGTACCAGATGTATGAATGTACTGTAATTGCAGTAGGAACACATATATATTTAATGAAGACAGCATGTGAAAATTTCATCAAGTTGAAAATGTCCAGTCGTTCGATTGTGAATTTAAATTTACATGCATGAATTATTTTAGACGAACATGCCTGCAAGCAAATGTAATCTTCGATTGATACATATATTTCTAAGGACTACCAGTTATAGATGTTCCAGTCTAGCAGTTTCCATGGTTGCCTATAGCTACATAGCCTTCGTCAGACATGTTCCACCACACATATATCCTAAAGGATACTTAAATCTATTTTTACTTAGGGTATACATATATATATGTAAACAGGTACATCGTATATGTAAATTTACATTTTTGTTTTTAAATGAAAACAACCAATGTGTGATCATCGATACTGTTTGAGTGTTTCCTCAGGGTATAAATTTATCAAAACAACATGGAATAGTTTAGTCTCATACAATGTAGATTCACAAAGCTTAACAGTACATCCGTTAAGGGACACATGGTGTCTTTCTGACTGCATTTCCTATTTCTTTATTAATAGAGTGAATCTATCAATATACATTGTAGCAACCTTTGGAGAATACTACTATATATACCTTTCAATCAATGAAAACACCATAAAACCCAGAGAAGCTGCATGTAGCAAAATATCTTTTTATCTAATTAAATCCAACTAAATGTTTTAAAAAATAATTTAGACATTTTCAACATTTGTGTGATATGTTTATACACAGCAGTCTTGATAGATAAGAAACTGAATATAATTTATGAAAGTAAACATGATAATTTGTTCATCAATGATAATTCTATACCGGTACTCATTATAAATTATCAAAGCCTATATACTTTGAAAGTAATGTCAAACTATAAACCACCAAAAACAGTTTATTGTGTCATATATACTGCAAAACGCAAGACATGTTTGGTTTTTCATTCAATTCCAAATGCAATTATATTATGAGTTAATATTTCAAGAAATTAATGGTTTACAGTTTCATCTTTAGAGTACACCTACGTATAGTATAGCCCACAAACAGATTTCAAAATTTCTGATTATATTAATTGATTTTTCACATCACCTTTTTACAACTATAGGATTACTATATCAACAGGATGCATGTTACACAGCTTAGTCAGATTATAATCAAAACCACACACAAGATTCACAGAACATTTTACGTTTAAAATATTGGAAGAATTCAATCTAAATTGAAACTTATTCTAAATTTCATGAGGCTTTCAATACCAAATCAATTTCATGAAAGAGATTCATAGATTCCCAAGGTAGCGAAATGCAACTCAATTATATTATGCTTCACAAGTTTAAAAAAAATGCAATTATTCAAAAGTTATGAATCAGCAGCTCTTTTGTTGTTTCTACAACAGTTTTGTGCATACTGTGTACACGTTTCATAATATTTGAGTACATAGTGTTTCCCTAAGAATAAAAAAAGGGCATGTTGATTTGCTTAGAAAAGGGCACTTTAATATATAGCGTGTGAATGAATTAAAAATTTAAACAGGACATTTCTCACAAACCTGTACAATTTTATAGACTTCGATAGATCAGATCTTATGTCATACATGCAGTAACATACAATCAACAAATGAGGGAGGGGGATCTTGTACGCCATTCTGGAGCCGGACTAAAAACCTGATCCAGGAATATAGCAAGATATTTCAATAATAATCTCAACAACAGAATCATAATCATGAAGAAAAAAAATCACATGCAATTAATGTTGACTTTGATATGATCATGAACATTTTCAGTTTAACCTAAAACTTATATTTTGTAATTGTAAGCTTATGCGTTTTTTGCTGCTTTTTTTTTAATTGTATAAATTGTACCCTATTAAAACTTTATAATCTGTACAGTAGCAAGTAAACATAAATTCATTTTAAAAGAGAACGAAAATTATTATACAATCATAATATCAGGTTTTTTTCATGTAAAAATAAAATATTAGTTTGATAAGAACCAAATGAAGAAGGGAAGGGGGTGGGGTCCAGAAAGGGGTTGGAGGGATGTCCCGGAGGCAAAACAAGGACAAGGGCTCGAAAGAATAACGAATCGAATGTGTCCAGAATCGCTTTAACAACTATGATATTATAATAGTTGTCGCCATCGTAATGACAATGGCTGAGGTACTGCATTCGTTTAAGTCGCCTGTCGGATCGATATTAAAAACAAACAAGATCGAGAAAAATCGATAATTATAAACAACAATCATCGAGAGCTGTCATGCCCTTTCATGCTAACTTACCTAAATCTTCATTTGAAAGCAGATTGTTGGAGTAGAACCTCCTGTCCACTTCCGAAACCATATTCAAACTCATGTTTTTATAAAACAAAAGGAAGTAGGCCTATCAACAATAATTTGGGTTTTTTCCTTACGACATCTTTCTTCTCGCGTGTAGATTATTTTATTTCCCAGAATCCTACCGAAACCGGAACAGGTTGGACGTTCTGGTTTCTGGTTCAATGATAATATATAGGAATATGATATAAAGTCATTTAACCAGCAGTTATTTTATAACGACCAGTTTTTATTACAACAATAAGCGATGAATCTAAATTAAATTTGTCTTCCACGAATTTATTTTCATTTTCAGAAAATCGATTAAATAAAGCTATACCTATATATAATTATTTGGTTTTGAAACAACCCCCTTTTCTCATCGGTTGTCTCCCTTTACCGGTGGAGTGAAAGTTACAAACTGAACAGTGAGCATGGCTGAATCTGGATTTGAGTTTCTTTATGATGTGACTGCTGATGGCAACATCCCTGTCTCTAAGTACAGATCAAAGAACACGGGCATATCAGTTTTTATAGCCCAAGTCGAGGGTCCATTAGTGAATGGGTACTTTTGCTTAGGTAAAATAATACTTATCTATGTTATGATATTTGTCTGTAATTCATGTAATTCACTAATTGTAAATTATATTGACTGTACTAACAAGTAATGTGGAAGCGTGACGTTAACTACTTCGGGTAACATATAACTAATTACAAATGTATATATATTTATTATAATGCATAATTAAAGTTTTGTTTCTCATTTGCAAAAGTAACTTCTTGTTAGTGTAGGACTCATTTTGAGTATTTTCACACTCACACCTATGACTGCATGTATTCATGATCTGTGTAGTTTTATCAGCTGTCAGATGACCTGAAATGATGTAGGTCAGAATTGAAAACAAAGTTTTCAGCTCTCATTTTAGAGTTCCTGAGGTACCAGGTTCAGATCCCTTTCTGGCCTGTTGCTTGTTTGGTTTAAATTGTTTGGGTTTTACGTCCTATCAACAGGTTGGGCACAACGGCGCATATGGGTAATAATACCGCATTTGCGTAACATCTTTGTATGTTATGGTTGAATGCAC
>JAUMHH010124521.1:0-15692 GCA_032359455.1 Chlamys rubida
TAAAATCAAGTTCTCATAGGCCGAAATAACTGAAACTCTGTCTAGGAATGATCAACTCATTGTCCTGACAAACTTAATTTAAAGTTATACTTAACTATTTTTTACTCAACTTTTGGTAGGGATGATTGACATCATTATCTCCACTTCATATTTCAACAACAAAAATTAATACTTTAGGACTCAGGTGACCGTTAAGGCCCATAGGCCTCTTGTTTCATTTTTAATGGGCTTTGAAACTTAGTCCCAAAAAACAGTCTGTCCACTCACCTTTGTTTTGTGGCCGACACCAGTATTGTGTATATGATCATCATCAGAGCCAACACATTTCAGCAAGCTCTGTACCACTGTAAGCCATTGCTTTTGTCTGACAATGTAGTTGTCTCAAAGCAATTATTGGAAGCAGTAGATGTTTTAATTGGTTTCACATCAATGTACTGTGGGGTCAAGTTAAACTGGATGTTGAGAAAATTAACCCTTATAAGCGAATTACAAGTACAGTTTATGTCGGCGCAGTAAGACTACCAGATCACCTTTTTCATACACAAATTTACGTGTTCTCTATAACAAATCTTGTGCTTGTGGACTTCATGTGCCTATGTCATTGATAAATGATTTTATTTTTGTTGTTTCCATTTGAGTAGCTGATTGTTTCATGGAAAATTCTGTTTAATTTTTTCTCAAATGTATTATTTCATTCATCTATACCTAACTATGAAATAGTAAGAAATAACTAAACATTTGCAAAAGCCAAGAATACATCTTAAAATGAATTTCATACAAGCAGTTATTGAAAGTCAAGCCTTCAGTTAATTGTTTTTTGTTTGCAGGGATTCCACTGCCATCCCTATTCCTGTGAGAGAGGGTGTGGAAGTCAGGAAACGCTTGTGTTGGACACTATTTATTCATGCTAAAAGTAAGTTATGAAAGGAATGGATGTAGAGATATTCTTATTTAAAAATCACACCTTTTGGGTTTTACAAGGGGATCGAAAATTTTTATCAATACGTCTACATCTTTTAAAAAATTATAGAAACAATCAAGTATTCATATTAAGTCAGTCTATGGTGTAATTTGTAATTGCTAGCCTTCATAAGAGATTTAGTTTTGTTTGATTTGATGGGTACTTCTAACCCCAACAAAGTAATTCTAAACAGTAATGAGTCCCCCACTGGTTCATAGGAAACCAAATTTGTTGTACATGTACCTCTTGCGATGGCGGAGTGCAAGAATTAGGTCACTATGACCTATGACTTGACCTTTGACCTTTTTAAAAAAAAGTTTGTCAGGGGCATGTCTTCTTTAACTATTTTACCTGGAGTAACCAGATTTGGTGTACAAGGACTTCTTGGGATGGCAAAGTGCAAGAATTAGGTCACTGTGACCTTTGACCTTAACTTTTAAAAAAGTTTTTCCAGGCATATCTCCTGTACTATTTCACTTAGAGTAACCAGATTTGGTGTACAAGAACATCTATGGATGACGGAATGCAAGAATTAGGTCGCTATATCCTCACTGTGACCTATGCCTTCTGACATAAGTGTACTGTTCGTTAAATATAGAAACCATTACCGGTGGGGGACTAAGGATTGTCTTGCAATCCTCTACCTTGTTATGAAGGCGAAGGAATTCGAAAATATCAAAAAACTAGTTTTGAACATGTCAAAACCACAGAATTTGAGTCTCACAAAAAATGTTATTTAGAATTTTGGATCCAGAGCCGATTTGAAATCTTTGCCTTTAAAGTATTCTGTGAAACTTATTTGAACCTTAGGGAAGTTTAAGCCTCTTGTTTAAAAATGTTTAAATCATTTTTTCCTTAAAATAAAAAAAAATCATATCATATCTGTGTTTAAAATTGAATGATATGACTTTTTTATCTTTCATTTTACTTACATACACTTTTTTTTATGTATCTTACTAACAAATATATATTTTATATATTGATAGGTGCTTTGTTGACGGATGAGCAGATTGTTGATGCCTTCTTCATATTTGTGTGTTGTCTTGAGTATGTCCTTCGCACCGTTCCAGCTTTCCAGTTAAATCCTCCCTTCAGTAAGCTTACATGTATTTTCTATGTATAGGATGTATTTTTTACCGTATTTATTCTGCAATAAGCCCATGGTCACTCATAGAAGTCTATGGGCTTATTAAAGGACAATGACAAACCATTTATACTGAACTGCAGTAGGATGGGCTTAATACCAGATAAAGACATTAGATAATTGAAGAAGGTTGAAAAACTTATGAAAAGGATTGATGTTTTTAATATTATGACTTTGATATTTCAAGCTCTTGAGAAGCATATATGATGTCCTATGTATGTGATGTCTTCTGTTCATTGGTTAATATACAAGATTCATTGATATTAATGTGACATTTTAATTTCTAGATGTTTTGATTCATTCATCTTAAAAAAGGTAGGGACACAAATTTCTATGAACATAATGAAAATCAACACATTCAATCATAAAGAATTACAGTGAGGGGTATATTTCACGGTTGACAATGATTCATGATTCAAGATTCAAAATTCAAGAAATTTTATTTACCGTCGCATATTTCAAACAATTCATGATTAAATTTGGCTGTTTAGAATATATGATATAGGATGTTTTGAATTCTAGATGCAGTGGTGATGAACTGTATAGACCATTCCAAAGTCCATGGGGCCAGTAACAACATGCTGCAGAAACTAACCGAGGAACTCAAACTGTGTTATGAAGAGGTTAGAATTTGACTGATAAACAAACCTGTTTAACCTGTTAAAACAAAATATAAGCCTGTTCATGCTTAACAGCCTAAAACTGACCTTAGTAAAGCTCTCAAGAGAAATTTAGAAAAAGTTCCTCCTTCATTGTGAAGTTTTAAAGATTAACTAAAGTTATAAGAGATAGACAAATAATCTACAATATCTTTGTATAATGCTTCATAACCTAGAGATATGAGAGTATTTAATTGTCGCACATATCACCCCCAGACAAGCTAACAAACCTACAGCAATGTCCAAATACATTTACTGATGTCCAGTTGATAACTGATGACACTTTATACATTATTGACAAGAGTATTTTTATAATCCATGTACCATCTGTGAACTGATCTATACAATTTATTTCAAACAATCTTCCTTACTGCATACATGCTCGCTTGTTTCAATCCTGGGAAGGCTGTATAACAGTTGATATTGTGGATAAAATTTATATGTATTATATTTAATGTTACACATATCAAAGTTTGGCTAATGCGCATAAGGCCAGCAAATCGGTGAAAATATCATTGGCAACACAGGATAAATCAGCTGCTGAAAAAGTAATCATGTTTGAAGTTTTTATCTGAATTCTTCGTTTTAAGAATACAACTTGCGGTATGATTATTTGTCTATAATCAGGCACTATATTCCTTTGAACATTTCAGGTACAGGCAGTACAGGTGAACAGAACTGAACCCTTTATACAAAGTCTTCCTCATACAGATGGAGAATTAGATGTAAGATTCTTTCTATTTATATGATTTTTCTTCAGTAAATCACTGTCTTCATAGAGCTGATTTTATTTTTAGGTAACATAATGGTTCCATATGTGAGGTCCCAGCCAATATAGCATCTCCATAATGTGTTAAGGTCCAGTGTGGCCCCAATCACTGACAAAGCTCAAAGGTCAAATAATTGAATATAATTGATGCTGAGTCTCGACTAATTGTGATCTTTAATCATACTTATCAATAAATAGCTTGGTTACAAACAAATATGAATTTTAACTGGTTAACATGGAAATCGTGGCAACCAGGGTTTGTATAGGCCTTAAAAGACCCTAAACATTTACTTACAGGCCCTAAAAGCTTTTGAATTTGACAAAAATGTCTTGAATGATAAAATGAGCCTTAAATTATAGACTTATGGATCTGACATTAGATTATGATTGTGTATTTATTTTGGTGGATTTGTGGTGTTCTCATAAAAATTTATTCAGAAAAATACTAAAAAAGAGTTTTACAAGTTCATTTCTAGATTTTCAGACTACCAAACAGTGTCAGAATTTAGGGTTGATTGGTGTTAATATGGTGAGTTTAGATACATGATCCATGTTACAGGCTAGATCTCTGTATTTTGGGAATTTCCAATTTAATAGCAGGAGATATATGGCCATAATTTAAAAAAACAACTTGAAAGGCCTTTATTGTATAGTAAAATTCTTGCACAAACACTGTAAGTGTAGTTGTAAAATTAACTGTCTGTTTTCAGCTAAAGAAGCTCACGGAATCATATGAGAAACTTTACCGTCAGGAAGGAGACATTGATGAACTACGTTTCCTAGACAACGACCCACATCTAGTAGCTTTAGAACAGACAGGGTAATTTGAACTAAATTAGTATAATTCATAGAATTTGCATTGATTTTTGAGACAGATATTTTACTTCAATAGGACTTTTCTCTGAGACTTGCACACATTTTGAGAACACACTTTATCTCTTAGTTATTGGACTTGTCAACATTTTTAAATGTTAAGGATTTAGCTGAAATGATTTAAAAAAAATATATAGCTTGTATAACTTTGGAATGCTAGTACTACAATCATTATATTTGAATTTTACTTGGATACATCATGAAAAATGTGCAATATATATTGGTGCAAAAAGCTGTAGCCTACCTTGGTTAAGTGAGTGAGCGTACATGTCTAGTCCTGAATAGACCAAGTCTATAGGAGGATTTTTTCTAGTCTTAAAATCATTATGAAACCTTTAAAAGCTAATAATTGTAAATGAATAAGATTATTTCTGCATTTCTTTCTTTTTTCTGTCTTTTTTTCTGATGTAGTAAAATCTACGTAAGAAAGTTAAGTAACTGTTGGCGTCTTGTTTATTCGAATTAAGATTGCTGGTTGCTACCTATTTAATTTAGTTTCCTGTTATTTTACACAGAGAAAAGTCATCACCTTCCAAAGAAAACCATGCTGAGCCACCCATGACACCTATAAGGTAGATAGCTTTGAATTCATTTGAGAAATGGGTTTAAAATTTAAGTTTTGCTATGTATTTCAGTGAAGTGATGAATATATGGACAGCAAATAACTGACACAAGTCCACATGTAAATACTAACCGATCACAAAGAATATGTTTGTAAAACGATACCATGAATCAGTACCCATGGTTCAAGTTATTTTTATGGGGGGGGGGGGGGTTGCAGGATTTGACCCTCTGTGACTTAAATAGTCATGCATGGTTATTTTTACAGTACAATAAAATTTGCAGATTTACCAAATAATCTTTTGTAAAGTAGAACAAGATACCAAATAATCTCGAAACTTCAAATACAACACTGAAAATTGCAGCGTTAACCCAGCTTTCTACATAATAAAGAGTGTCTGTACCGATGAGAACATTCAAATTCGATTACCATCTTTTGACAAATATTTCAAAAGCAAAAACTCTTTTCATGACAAATATTTTAAAAGCAAAATTAACAAAAAAAGTGATGCTTATGTATATTAATAATGAAGACAACTAATTGTTGATTTGTGCATATTTCAAGCAATGCTAACTGTGGTTTGATGGCGTTTAGGACTGATGTAGATATGTATGCAGACCTGTTAGGAAGTTTGTGTCTATCTGAGGACTACGTTGACCCAGAGTTGAGGTATACCATGGAGGGTTCCCCAATAGCGTTTATAATATGTTACTTAAGCAATATGGTTTATGTTTTAGAGTGGTTAGGAATTCCGGGTGAAAATTTTCCACAAAGTTTTGTAACTCTTTATATTCATATTCTGAAGTGCTGTAAATGTTGCGATTTATTGGCAAAGTTCTATGTTTTTACCCGAATACTCTTTTAATAAATTGATATCATTGTAAATTTACAAGATGAGGAAATTTATCCTAAAAATAGATTTAAAAGAATACTGTACAAAGCTCAACAAATTTATTATTACTGAATTGAAAACCAGTTTAAAGCTTGCACAGAAATATCAGATATTTTGTATCTGTGCCATATGATTTTGTTCGATTACCAACACTTTTATTTTTCCTTCCACTTTTTAATTGATTCTTTGTTGTTAATTGGGGAAACTCTCCACTTTTTAATTGATTCTTTGTTGTTAGTTGGGGAAACTCCACTTTTTCATTGATTCTTTGTTATTAGTTGGGGAAACTCTCCACTGTTTAAGTGATTCTTTGTTGTTAGTTGGGGAAACTCTCCACTTTTTAAGTGATTCTTTGTTGTTAGTTGGGGAAACTCTCCACTGTTTAAGTGATTCTTTGTTGTTAGTTGGGGAAACTCTCCATGTTTGAGTTTTACTTGGTTTCGTCCCATTTGCGTAATGCCACTGTTGTAAGTCCAGTCTTTCTGACGGCCATGTCTACTGATGGTTCAAAATCGGTTGGTGGCCATTCTCTCTAGATTATACACCATTTGATTGCTATTCTCTCAAGACGATTTCAACTATGTCCCAATTGTTTCCAGATTATACACAACTTGAAATTTGAGACGATTTGTGCTTTGGTAGTTTGGTTGAGCTTTTCCAGACCTAATTTTATAGCATTACTTGATGGAGGCAATGTCTCAAACCTCATATTAAACACTGAAATGATAAATTAAGATGTAACTGCTTGACTTTTGTATCAAGGCGGTCCTCATGTGTTATACATACAAAAATTGTTACAGGAAACATATACTTTTTGTCTGGCCTCATGTTAATTTGTAGTATGAAAGGACTTTCAGTAAACCCTTAATCTTTTTTTACTCTTTGAAGTGAGCTTGGAGTCTTGAATTTGAAAGGATGTGTGTATTTGACATGTGGTTTTAAACTCTCCAAATTTCAGGAAAAGTGTTATGTTTTGACTGCTGAAATTGTTATCTACGGTAAATGTTGAAGGTCAACAGAAAGCATTGCATGAAATGGTTGATTTCAGACAAGTTTATTGAACACATGAGTGTTTATTGGATACAGTAGTGATTGAAAGCACAATTCTGATATTGTTTGTGTTACAGGGCTGCACTGAATACTGTTCAACAGTTGAAAAATATCCTCAGTTCAGCACAAGATGAGCCAAGTGCCAACTTACAGGAATTTTACAAGGTAGTTTTAACTGTATGTGGTGTTGCTTTTGATAAACTCCATGCAATTACATAAGAAGTCCCGAGTGTTTAGAAGGTGTATTATTGTAAGTTCTTGTTGGAAATTAGATGTCCATGTCTCCTTCACGTCTTGCTTAAGTATTTTATTTCACAAAATATTTAAATTCAACAGCAAAAAGTTCAGATTTTTGGAAAGAAATGTAGGGTATTCCCCCCAAGAAAGCAAAAAAAATCAAAAAAATCTGATGTGGTAGAAAAATTGTCAAAATAAATTAATACACAAAATGACAATGCTATGAGCCTATGGAGATAATTTGTTGACATTGCCTGTATGTTGTACATGTTCCTTGTATGGAGTTCACAGCTTTTGATTGATACCATACAGAAATGCTCGGGACAAAACCCTGCCAAAGACATCGCAGACCGTGTGGTACAGATGAATGACGTGTTTATAAAACGCTTTGTGAACCTAACCAACTCGAACCAGCGGACAGTGGCCGAACAGCGGTTCACACTGGCAAAAAGCCTGTACTACAGAGTGCTGGAGGCAATGTTACAGACGGTAGGGGTCTCTTAGGGGTCTTACCACCCATATATACCATGTATTATGTGGAATTATCCTCTTAGTACTCAAGTCACGTTGACCTATACCTATTCTGGGCCTCAACTTCCATTCCCGATTTGCTTTGTGGAGTTTCTAATGTAAGGAGAATCACATGGATGTTTTTTATCCATTTATCCAAGCAGTGTTGGCTCATTTTTACTGTAACAATATTTGTGATAAGTGTTAATTGAAGTACATTAATAATAAAAGAATTCAAGGTTCATACAGTATTGAAAAAGCCCTAAATCTGGTTTGATTTAATAGTAAGACAGTGTAGAGTCTTAGCCCTGAAAAGCTAGAATCGTTATTGTTCATGTCCTAACATGCATGAACTCTCAAGATGTATACTAACTAGTATATTTTTTTCAAATTCCCTGGTCATAGTAATATTGAGTTCATCATGATAATTTCATTTTGTCTAGTATGCTGCTTTAATGGATAATGTACAATACAGACCCATAGGTTGTTATGTGTTTCTGCTGGATGTGTTTCAGGAGAAGGAGAGGCTGTCTAAAACTGACTTCAGTATACTGCTGAATATAGAGACCCTCCACAAGTCCCTCGTAGCCTGCTCTGTGGAAATCGTCCTGATGACCTACGATGTGTCGTGTAAGTGTGAGGACAGGATTCGGGCCTCTTCTAGGCTTCCACATAGTCACAGTGATTTTGATAGGGCCAATTTTCCTTTTGCCTACCCGTTGAGCAAAATGTCCTAAAGAATTTTGAAAAAATCCTTCATATCCTTACCAAATGTCTTAACAAAATTTTGTAAAACCATGAATTTGTCCTAACCAATTTAATGGCTGGTAAAATCACTGATATATATCCATAAGTACTGTGATCCTTGTTTAATTTTATATACATGTTTTGTCGCAAGAATAGCACTACAGTGCTAATGTTATTATGTTACATGTATGCGACGTTAACTAAAGCTTCTTCACTCTTGACTTGACTTAAAAAATATATTGGTTTTGGTTGATTGTAAGTTATTTCTCATTTTATTTTGTTTAAAATGGGTGAAAATTGGAAGTTCATTGCATTACAAGGTTTACATTTCATTGCAAACAGTGTTTATTGATATCAGAATGTCTCCTTCGCTCTTCGGAAGTGGAAAAAATTTGGCTAGAAGATATTGCCTCGTAGTAACCAACCAACCGTATTAGTTTTCTCCTGGGGTCTCTGTAGAGTGGCTGTGCATGCCATAATGTATCTTGAGTATCTGAAACTGAAATTTAAAAAAAATGTAGATCTCTGCATGAATGTATAAATAAAAGAAGTAGACATCAGTACCACAGGAATGGAACAGTCTTAACCTTAGACCAAGTTTAATAACTCTGGCCCTGACACCAGACTTTTTGACAGATGATGTCTGGTGTGGAGATTTGTATAGATCAAAATGCCACTGTCACTGTCAGGGCCAGAGAGACAGTCGATTAATATCAAGTCCATGATAGATCTCATCAGGTTATTAAACCAACATTTGAAATATCGAGTAAAATCATGCATACAGTTAAGGATGATTAATTGTAAAGTATCTTAAAAAGACGTCCCCATTTTTTACTTTGGCAGTGTTTACCTGTCTTCTTTCTTCTTGGACTTGTGCAGACGACAATCCCACAATGCTATTCACGGAAGTGCGCGTGAAGAAGTCTTGTACAGAAAAACGCTTGAGTAACAAAAAATTAACGCTTCCTTCGTTATTTAATTATAAGATATTATTCAATCGAAATCTATAATAAAGGCGTACACGTGTTTGTGTTATTAATTTTAAATATCGCGCGGTTTCAACGTTTAATCGGCGCAATCTTTCATCATTGAGTCCGTCAAACGCTTTAAAGACCCTGAGCGGAGAGCTCCGACGACTTGCGCAGAACTGTTGCTAGCAACAACAACTAACACATCCGGTAGAGAGGATTTTGACTTGCTCCAAGAAACGGTGAGTTTATTTTCAGCATTTTGTGTGAACTATGAATGAATAATGTTATAAAAACGTACATTTTTCTCGTTCTATAGTAATTAATTTGATAAATAATTTGAAAAACAACCATTTATATTGACAATGGAGTTCAAAAATTGAATTGCTATCATTCTCTTCATCATTCACAGATTGAAGTCTACGTACTGAGAAATCCGACTTTTGTTCAGCATTACCAGTACAGATTTATTTATTTTATATTGCATGAAACTGATTAAAAAGATGTTCTCTCTACACATAAGTATTTCTATGTTCAGTTGTTACGATCATGAATAGCTGAGGCCCTGGAGACAGGAGTCTTGTTCTTGAATCTTGTTCCCTGGTTTTGTCACCTGGTCACTAGGCCTACTCTAGTGTCAGAAGAAGCCTACCACTAACATGTTTATTTTACACATAACTATTCCAGTAAATAGCTCAAAGGACAAACCCCAGTTTGAAAGAGCAGTTTCAAAACACAGTACTAGAATACAGTTCTGATCAAAAGCTACTGCAGCATGAAATGACTATACAACAGCTAAGAAAAGAAAGAAACTGAGAAAATTTCAATTTACCTGGATAAGGATCAAAATCTGACAGAGAGACCTTCATACTTGGAACTTTCATCTCATCACACCAGTGAGAAACTTCTGAAACATACTGTTCTGTAATGTTTGACTGTTTTTACCGGTTTCATGCAGGAAAAGGAATTCTCACATTCCGCAGTACTTAGCAAAATAGTGAACATGATTTGTACTGTAGCTGCAATTACTAGCTTCTGATGACGAGACATTTTTTTATATATATTTTTTCATTGTCTGAGCTACAAAGCGGTCCTCTGCCAACTCATGGAGCAAAACTAAAAGTGTTCAGTCTGTAAGATTACATACAGTTAACACCGCATATGGGTATAATGTTATCAAAATAATGCATAATTGTTTAAATAAAGAACCCTTACTAAAAAAATAACTCTTTCACAAAATTTTTCAAGTTGTTTTGAAGAAAACAAAGAAGGAAACGACTGCTATGACAGATCACATGTTATGTTATCACAATTATCTGTTTCTATAAATCGCCTGCATGGCCAAATATAGTATTACTACTGATGCCGTAATGTTTACTACAAATTCCATATTGGGTCATGACACTCATATATAGATGGCTCCATTACAAGGCATTGACCAGTTTTATACTTGGCCTGGGCAGTACTAGATTTGTACCACATAATGTAGTAACAACATGTTGCATACATGTAGTCCTTCAGGTTTTTTCTGCAGCAGAGATGATCATGAATATGCATCTCAAGATAGAATAATGAAGGTCTTATGATGGTGGTTATCAAAAACCATCTTGGATATCTTGTTTTTCATACGGGGCTACAGTGTTATGGATGTGTAGTGTTGAAGTTTACTATTTCCTGATATCAGTTTTAAGTTAAAGATTAAATTATCTTATACATCTGATTATCAATTTTCTATAATATTACCAGTGTTCCCCAAAACCCCCAAAATGAGGGTTTTTACCCCTCAAAATTGATTTGTACCCCTTTTTTTTGAAGACTGGGGGTACAAATATATGTAAATACATAGAGAGGGGGCACAGAATATTTAAAATCTATAAAATGTACCCCCAGTTTTAACAATGCAGGGGGAACACTGATTACATAAAAGACTATCGGTTTTAATAATTAATTTCTAGCCCTGTAGCTTGATGTTTCACACATTTTCATGCTTTATATGCTGATGTTCTAACACTAGCAAAAACCTGTTAAAGCTTTAAAAATGCAAGTAATCTGTTTATTCATCTCAATAACGTATATTATTTTTTTCTTTTCTCCATAGGAAAAGCAGCAAACATGCCTACCAATCCAGATGAGCCCTATTACTGTTCACAACAAATCAACATCCCTCCATCTCTACCAGACATTCTAAAACAGTTCACCAAGGCAGCCATACGCACACAGCCCAAGGATGTCCTCGCTTGGTCAGCAGCGTAAGTGTAAAAACGACAGACAGTTTCAGGTTTTAGCACATTGGTGGCTAGAATATAGAGTCTATAGATACAACTGTAATACATTTTTTCAAATAATTTAGCATTGGATGTAGGCCGGCGTACAAAAGTTAGTTCACTGGCCCAACCCCAAAACAGTTGAAATCTTAGGGCAGGCTATTTTAAAACAAGAAAAATAGCACAGATTTCATAGGTTTAACTTTCTGTATATAGCTCTGATGTCAAATAATGATTATAATCAGCCAACCATTTTCCACCATACATGAAAATTGTGTTTTGCACACATCATTAATATTGATAGCATTTATAAAGAAAAAGATGTTTTTCAAAAGTTCTTTTCTGTGGGTTTCAGTTATTTCAGAGCCATGTCCAAGGGAGAAACCCCACCTGTGAAGGAACGTCTCGAAATGCCAGTCGCCACACAAAAGACGGATACAGGATTGACTCCAGGTCTTCTCAGAGTTTTGAACAAACAGGTGACTAGAGAAATACTGATGGCTCACCAAGAATTATATATCAGATATTGTTCCAGATTTAAAAGCATTTGTTTGAAATTAGGAAAATACATAAATACTGAAAACTAGGTTAGTCGAGGTAGAGGGAGTAATATACTGATTTTTTTTTTTTTTAAATATCACCCAAGAGATTCTTTTCACTTTTTTGTAAGATTGAACAAAATTTCACACAAATTGTTAACAGTCTCCATTTTAGCACGCATAGAGCTGTGTGATCTAAGGGAGATAATAGATTATTGATTGATCTTAAAGGTTTGATAATTGATCTTGAATATTGATTGATTTTACCAAGCACTAATGTACATATACCGCGGTAAAAGTATCTGAGGTGCAAATTACATCTTATTACAGTGAGGGAATCGTCTACTGTAGGCACGCCAACTTCAGTTGAAGCTGTAGAATGTTTACTTTACTAGTAAAAAACTGTAACATGGTAGTACTTTTGGTAAGTGGTACCGATTTGTTTAGTGAAACACAAGAAGATCACATGTTTGGGTGAAATGAGTAAAGATTACAAACATACATGTACATGTACTTGTATGCAGTGAAGCAGACCCAAATGATAGGCAAATCACATTTTTGCAGATAAAATGTATTAAATTTTCATTAAAGTACATCAATGATTGATTGATTCTCATGTAAAACTCATGCCAAAAAAAATTGGAAATAACAAACTAGTTTGGGACATTGAAGACACATTGATTTTTTTTCTTTTCAACCATCTGGCACACTTATGCCATATTCAGCCTGGTTAGCTCCTTGCAGCTGGGCGGCTACAAATTTGGGACAATTAGTATATATACTTCCAAAATTCTCTATAATAGCTATAAAAGACACTATTTCAAGTAAAGTTGTTAAATTAAAGTAAAGAGTATGGGACACTAATTAAGACCTGAAAAGGATCTAGGGGGTTCTCAACATGGATGATGTGCTATAATCTAGATTGAATACAGTTCACAGTCACATTTTCAACTTTCATCATGAGGTGAAATTTGTACAGTTGTCTCCCTTAGGTCACTCGGCTCTGTGGGGACAAATAATGAAAGATTTTCATGTCTCCAAAGACATATATTGTGAATGCGCCAATTCATCAATGTGCTTATCTGTAATAATGCGCTTAAATTTGAGCCAGCTAAATTAGTATTTTTACAGTCTCTTAATATTTTTTCAAATTTAGATGGAATGAACCCCTAAGAATGATTAACACAATCTTTTGTTAAAGCGCTACTCGTAAAAAAACCTTCTCATTATCTAGACTGAAAATATTAGCACAGAAATAGATACCTTGATTACCTGTAATTATTCATAACACATAGCAATACATATTTTTTATGAACACTTTGATAAAATTCTATTTCAAAATCCCTAGATAGCTGACATATTACTGTACAATATATATGCCACTCATATAGGACCTGTCAATTGTATTATAAATGTTATCCAGAATAACAGCTGACTTTTTATGGCATTTGAGGTGAACAGTTTTATGTTGGATAGCCAGATACAAAAATACATACCCATTATGGTATAATAGATATTGACTTGTCATCTAAAAATCAAAGTGCAAATCATGTAGAAGCAGGGAAATCCTATTAAAGTTATTAGATTTACTGTATAGAATTTGTATATATAATTTTCCATACAATTGAATGCATTATGTTTTCCGGTCTTACAGCTGGGTCCCAAGAAGACAGTCCCTCTGAGTGTTGTGGAAGAAAAATGGCAGGATGTAGCACTTCCTAAAGAGCAGTTTGATGAGATCGTTAGAATCGGCAGCTTTGGTGGTGATGTAGAATGGAACAAATTCTTCACATTGGCTTGTTCAGCGTTAGGGGAGGTAACTCACTTACTTAGCCTATTCTCTAGTAATTAGGTTTGACAGAAAGCTCTCCTAGTCGTTGTAGTGCCTGGCTAATGGCTAAGGCTGGATATGTTTGTAGTGGGCCAGTAGGGTTCCGTCAGAGTAATGATGTTATGTTTGTATACCATATACCATGCAGTGTAACCCATTATTTGCAAATAATATAGAGTCTGATCATGTGTTATTTATTTCTTTATTGTAAAATTGAAATTGCATGAAAAAAATTGATATATATTAGAAATTTACAGTAGTCTTTTTTATCCAACAATATCAAAAACTGATGGTTTTTACGGTGATTTTGGGGATATATTTTGGGCTGTATTTGGTATTTTCAGCAGCTGTTAAATACATGAATCATAAAAGATCACAGCAATTTTTACCAAGTCTTCATGAATCTATTTTATCAAAAACAAATATTCTATAAATTCTGTAGTAATTGCATTGACAACATTTTGAAGTATATAGTTAAAAAACTTACATCATTTGTCAATTTGGTGAGAATAATGACAACATTTTTCAAATTAAAAAGGCACAGTTAAAAAAGAAAAAAAGA
Source organism: Chlamys rubida (assembly GCA_032359455.1). Classification (NCBI taxonomy): domain Eukaryota; kingdom Metazoa; phylum Mollusca; class Bivalvia; order Pectinida; family Pectinidae; genus Chlamys; species Chlamys rubida. Next base: position 14,569 of record JAUMHH010124521.1, read on the forward strand.
GAAAAATGTCCATCAAAAGTCTAGATGCGTACACCCCAATAACAAGCTTTAATGTTAATAATAATAATAAGGGTTCTGATTTTATATTCACAATATATCTTCACTTGTCTGTGAAGCCATAGATAAAAATAATAGATATTTCTGGTGGTACCTTAAACTTGAGTAGTTTCTTATAATTCATGTTTATTGAAATTGGGAAGTCCAAATGAAACGGGATCATTATAATGTAAAGTTCACATGAAGTATGTGTATTACTTTGGGAACACTATAATCTAAAATGCATGTATGATATTGGGAATGTTCATGAAATCCACTAAAGTTTATAAGAGTACATTAATTTTGACTCAGTCAGAAATAGAGCTCTCACACAGAATGTAAAGCAAAGTCATGACAATCCGCTTCACAACCTTCCAATCCACTGATGTATATAGTACCAATCAATTGATTCCTAGGAAACGTTAATCTGCAAAGCTAAAAGGAAGTCGTAGAAAAGAAATAGGTTCTTTGTCTGAATCTTAGATTCCATTGTCAACAGTCATCATGCTTTAGACTTCAATCAGCGTCAAAGCAAACTTCACCCATCGTGTATGGGTTTTAAAATGCAGCACACAATAATAGCATGCCTTGTCAGCAAGCAGGTTTCTTAAACAGCTAGTGTTTATCCTTCATCCTACTTCAACTTCAATCAGTGTTGCAGCAAGCTTTGCCCATTGAGTATGGTCTTTGTATTGTGATATGACGATGAGTTATGAGCACGAGAGCATTAATTGTCAACAAGCAGATTCAGTTTAACAGTTAGTATTTACCGTTCATCCGCCTTTAAACTTCAATCAGTGTTGGAGCAAACCTTGCCTATTGGGAATAGCTTTTGCATTGTGATATGTAGATGATCATGAGTTATGGGCAGGAGAACGTGCCTTGTTAGCAAGCAGGTTTAGTTCAACAGCTAGTATTCTCCATTCTCTCTGGTGGTTCTGGAGCAAAGTGTGTATTGGCGTAATCAGTGCAACTTCAGGATCCTCATACCACTGTAACTAAGTGTTGGTAACTGTAACTAAGTGTTGGTAACTGTAACTAAGTGTTGGTAACTGTAACTAAGTGTTGGTAACTGTAACTAAGTGTTG
>JAUMHH010124632.1:867-21004 GCA_032359455.1 Chlamys rubida
TTACCGATGACCAGCATGTTTTACCGATGACCAGCATGTTTTACCGATGACCAGCATGTTTTACCGATGACCAGCATGTTTTACCGATGACCAGCATATCCCCTCCGTTAACAGAAATTCTGGATACTACGCTCCACTCGAAACCGATGTTGGAAAAGAAAGGTGTTAGCGGACGAAAGATAATCTGACCATGTAAAATTGATAATTTCTATTATCGGTTGGATTGGGTCATATGAACAGTAAATGCACCTTCGGTAACTTTACATAAAAACTTCGTACTGCTGTGTAAGATGGTTTTTTTTCATAGTGAGATTGTTGGTTTACTCTATTCACTAGCATAGTATTTAATGTGTAATATGCAGAACCTAAAGAAATTTGCGAAAGTACATGTAGTATAAAAACAGGAACTTTCGAAATAAATATAGCTGCTTGGCTCTCCAAATTCAAGACGACCGCCTGTCGGCCATTGCTTTTTGTTTTTAGTTTAGCTTGAAAATTCAAAATTCATTACTTATTACCTTGATTTTCAGTCCAAACATTTAATGGATAACTAAGTACTGTACTTATTTGAGACAGATCCCTCCTGTACATTCTGAGAAGTACTGCTACCAAGATTTGTTTCAGCGCTGACGGACGGACACGGACGATAAGCGATTTGAACAGCCCCAAGTCTGCCTGATGATGGTGAGCTTAAAACCATAATGAGTGACGGCTGTTTATCATATTCATCTTACTCGTATTATCTTATTTTTAAATTTAAATAGACACGAGGTGTACACCAATGGTTACGCTGGTAACATATAGCCTGAACGCAGATTATGGTATATAGAGTAATTATACAATGATAAAGAATCAAACAATATCAACAATGATATTTATTAAATTGTCACGAAATATGTTCAATTTATATACATTTCAAAGAAATATAAAATACATGTAGTATGATGATCTGAAATTATTATTTTTATAAAAAACGTTAAACATTTAAATGCACAAAAGGTTAGAAACAATTATTGTACTATGAAAACAAATCAAACCTATACAGATAAGATGTGTTAATATGGTTAAAATGACAGCAGTTCAGTCTCAATCCATTCATTAAATTACAGTTTGGACAAACAGTAAGATACCCTGAACACTATACAGTCTCACATCGTATGACTTCATATGTTTATTGCTAAGTTTGATATGTCAAAGTGTTCATCAAAATGCTGTTTAAATACAAACTCCATTTGCCTCCTTTTAATTTCCTTTCATGTGTTGTGTTGAATTATCTTTCAAAATAAAGAACCCGTCTTAGTCCTTAACTCAAAACATCAAATCAATAAGATTGAACAACCCAAACTGACTGAAAGAGCATTTTTAATGTATAACCTTTAATCTTCAACAGCGCATTACACAAAGAACGGAAGCATGCCTAATTGTTTGCTGGTATGGTGATGATATAATTATCTGACTGATTTGTATATATTGATGCATGCTTATCTTATCTTTACAGCCCTGAACTTGAACTCTCGAGGATGATTAACTACGCCTGGTACCGATTCCAGCGTAGGTAGGTTGCCAAAATCTTCTGGGAGAAGATCGAATCGCTGCACCATTGACGTGAGGAACAAGAAGAGTTCCATCCTTGCTAAACTTTCACCAAAGCATACTCTTCTTCCTTTATATATTAAAGTAATGTAGAAAAAAGGATTGACTATGCAATAGGAAAGTAAATGTCTATTATTCAATAAATTAGGATACAGAAAAAGCGTAATATTTCGTAAGGGATTTAATTTCGTTTATTTCATGGTTTTGTAAAAACCACGAAATATAATAAAACGACGAAATATAATCCCAACGAAATATTAAACACACGAAATATGAACTAAACGAAAATATTAAATAAACTATTCACTTTATTATAAATACATTATTGTAATTACATTTAGACAAAAGTCATGTTAAGCTGTGTAATTATCGTCACTGGCGAATTACTTGTAGCTTTTTCAATTGCATCATTAGATGCAGTTATTTGAATAGCTTCAACCTCTGTGAACTACTGACAAGGTAATGTACGTCTATATGAGTCTACAAAGTATACAATATGTGTGTATCGCTCTTTGTATATAAGCTATAGAGCGTGACGGATTTGACCGATACCCATCGAGCGAGTAAATCTCGCCGGATCGTACCTGTAATATATTCACATGCAATGTGTCGTCAGGCCTGTCTATTTTGACAGGCGTGACGACAGGGTTTTTAAATATTGATTCCACGAAATGTAATCCCATTGAATTTATTCCTCTTCAAAAACAATGAAATTTACCCCCAACGAAAATATATGCTTTTACAGTTTAAAAAGATAGTCTTAACGGCCCACCAACAAAGTAGGTAGCCCATAAATAGACTGTATGTATAGCAACAGTAGATATTCAAAAATTAGGAAAAGAAGGATAAAAATAATACAGAAAAGTGATAGAAGGGTCTAGTTGATTTAAAAAAACCTTAGCAGATCAATTCAAAATAGTTGTAAATACTTATGCTCACCTAACGAAAATGTGAGAACATAGTGCTCTTTTCCGTTGAGTTTCCCGTCTTCACCGATGAATCTGTCTGGGTTGAATGTATGAGGGTCCATAAACAGGGATTCGTCGAACGAAGCGGATTCAAGGTTAGGGACTATATAGTCGTCTGTACGCAATGTGTACCCTCGAAATGTGGTGTTGCATTTGACTCCATGTAACAGAGAATATGGGACTATGTTACTCATCCTCAAAGTCTCATGGATGAATGCATCAGTGTATGGCATTTCTGCTTTGTCATCCATTGACGGAGCTCGTGAAGGTCCAATGACATCATCAACCTCGTGACGTAATTTGGTCTGCACGTTTGGAAAATGAATGAGAAACAAGACCGCCCACTTAATGGTAGTGGCTGTTGTCTCTGTCCCAGCAACAAACATATTGTACAACACAATCGCCACATTTTCATCTGGAAATGATAATTTGTTTGCTCATTAATTTCATCTTGAAATCAAAGAGGCGTAAAAATATCAAAGTTTGATATAAGCAACATTTTTTAATGAAGACTTGAAATTCACAATTGAAACCGACATGTTTTCCCCCTCACAATACAATGGCAAGTCAGTGACAAAATACAGATATGACGTCAAAGATGAAACTATGGGAATGTTCAGCCATTCACAGCTTTGCTAAGTATTATGAATTATTCGTACATAACACAAGTTACTTTTAAGAGTTTTTGACTGATAACAAGGTGATAATGTAATAAATATATAGGCTACAAAACATTCACAGGCATAAAAAAAGAAAAAAAGAAAATGTAAAACAAAAAACTGATCCTTTAATTAACCGGTGACTTACCATCCAAGACCCCTGTCTTGCCATTAGCGATTTGTTCTTTTATGACGGCATCGATAAAGTCTCTGATATTGTCCCTTTCAAATGTAGCCCGGTGTTTGTCAATCTGTTCTTGCAGGAAACTTCTTACATTATGGTAATTCGTACTCATCGCCTCAACACCAGTCAAATTTTCAGGAAAATATCTATAAAAACGCGGAACAATAAACAGATTTCAAATGAAGTGAAATTTTGTCAAAGGACCGTTTCTTGAAACATGCTGTTCAATATCGTAATGTTCTATCAAGTCATGTTTTTCTCAACTGCATCAAATTTCTTATCTCAAACACTGTTTCATTATTTGATATGATTAATATCCTTTATCATTACATAACTTGATATGACAGGTGCTAGGCCGAGAAACTACTGTTTCCCAAGTGGTTGGTGCTTCCACAAGAGGTCAGTAGTTCTGGGATTGAAAATTGGTCTAGCCCGTTGCAGTTTCCTTTCCTATTGCAGTGGTGTCATCCACTAAACATGCAAGTACCTTATTCTGATATATTAAGATATTCGAACTTAGGGTGTACATTTGATGGAGTCAAAATAAAAAAAAAAAGGTTCTTAACGGGATTGGGAAAGCAGGTTTGTTGGTTATGGTTCAGAGGTCTCGAGTTCGAAGCTTGACATGGTCCCGTTCTTGCCGGGCATTTTATTGGGCATAATTGATATATTAACTGTTATGCGCTCATTGTAACACCTTGTGAATTTGTCTGTTTACGAGTTTCCACCCTCGCAACAGCGAAGTTTATCGCAAGACGGTGTCAACAGTAGATGAGGCAAATCAATGGGCACTTTAATGCGCCATGTTTGTCATACTACTGAAATGTCATAACCGGCCTCATCATTCCCACAGCGTTGAAATAATGTGGCCATGGACATTTTAGGTTGTCGCGTCTAAGTCATAACCTTTTAGTGATATGTAACCTGTAGTGGAGTTTTTGTAGGTCATATACCATCAGTGAACATTGGAACTATACGTCCTTATATTTTAGTTGCTTCGAAGACATAAAAATAAATGATTAAACTTAACCAACCTCTGTACATTTTTGTCGATCTGCTCTAATTGTTATTCATATGTTCTATCAAGTCAGATAATGTAAAGTGGGTAGATAAACAGCTACAAGTGACGAACTCTATTATCTATACATATATGGACTTTAACAGCACCTGGCTTCATCCTGTGATGTTATAATTGATTCAAATATATACAATAACGTATTGGCATAAGTCCATACTTTATAAATGGACGGTTATATTAATAGAACCCTGCACATCAACCAAACATTCCCATAACTATCCTTGAACTGTCTCCATCATTCCAGGTAAACAGATTTAGCATAAACACTAAGCACCACTAAAGCATAGAATGTACATCGTAATTCAAAGTTTGTAGTTACCGTAGAATTGGGAAGAAATTTGTGATGGCAGCTTTGGAAAGCGAATTAACAAAGTTGTCAATCATCAGCATTAATTTGTTGAACATCTCGTCATCATGTGCATATCTCTCACCAAAGGTAATGCTGCATATGATGTTCGAAACACTGATCTGCGCGGTCCTTCCCAGTGCAAAAGCGTCTCCAGATGATTTCTCCAAAACTTCAAGAAAGACGGATACCTCTTCTAGAATCTTAGATTCCATAGATCGTGTTCCGAATCCAATCTCTTTCATAGCACGCAATGAAAATGCCCGCGTCTGTTTCCAAGTCTCCCCGGAATTAGAGACCATACCTTATGTTTGATTAGAAAACATAAATTACAAAATGATTTCCAGTGAATGTATAACGTCATATCTTTATTAAAAGTACTCCCAAAATGAATTTGACTTTGTTGGCAACTGTTTGTTTTTCTGTGATATAATTTTTAAAGTTGACATACATTTGTTATGTAATATTATGTTGGCATTGATAAAATCAGCCGACCAGGGACAGTTGGACAACAGGTGTTTCAATGATACAAAATATAGATTGTCTGTTTGGTTGTGGTTTTTTTTTGTCCAAACTAGAGATACAAAATATTGATAAGAATGGCATGAACAATAGCTTGTTGGACGATTTTGTCTGGGTTTGTGCAATACATATTTTTGGGTTAAATGTTTTGTAAGCAGATTGGAAACTTTGTTGTTAGATCATTAACTTATGGTTATTTAAATGGTCAGTTACTAAACGGCAGTGCATCACTACTTGCATTGCTAAGATATTTCATGACAAATTAGCGGCCTTTGTCTCTTTTAAATAGTGTGTACAAATTTGCATCAGGATCTATAGCTTCATTATAGGAGACTTAAATTAGTTTTAGAAAAAGTGATCAACTCGGATCAGACAGGTTTCATATCAGGACGTTACTTGGGGCAAAATACTAGGCTTATCTATGAGAGCATGCAATATGCTGAAGAAAATAATATCCCTGGTATGCTACTATGAATTGATTTTGAAAATTTATAGATATAGTCATTTACTACTACAAATTTGGGAATTATTTGAGAAAATTGGGTAAAAATCTTAAATTCTAATCCTGATTGTTCTGCAATCAATCAGGAAGGAATAAGTTATCATCGTTCTTTAATATAAAACTCGGCTATCGCCAAGGCGATCCAATCGCACCTTGCTTTTTATACTTTTTTGCAGAGATTCGGATCAGAAATAATAGAAATATTACTTGTATCAATATTGATGACTGTCAAATTATAAATTCTCAATGTGCAGATGACAATTCTTTAATACTAGATGGAACAAAAAATCCTTGAAGAGAGCTGTTCAAGAGTTTAATCTTTATGCGAAAATTTCTAGTCTCAAAATAATGACAATTACAGGGATAACCCAAGTTGTTTTGATAGGTGGTTAAAAGTGTAGTAGTGATGTACTTCTTTCATTTTCTATAGAAATTGGTTCAATAATGGTATTACAATAATCAGTGATTTAGTTTAAAATATTAGAACTTGTTCCTTTTTCTCTTTCAATGAATTTGTGTGCTATTCGTGGTTAAATAACAAATTATCATCAGTATCAAGTACTAATGTTGAGCATAAATCAATATCTTAATAATTAAAATGTACCCAACAAAATGTTGAATTACCCAATCATACCATTAAAATATTGAGATAATTTTAATATATATAAAGGTCACAAAAGTTCTTTAAATTTCGTATTCAAAATAGTATCATTGAAACAGGACAAAATAAATGGGGAACTGATTTTGGTCATAATAATGAAAAGTGTTAAAAACTGTATGCTGTTCCATTCAGGGTTACAAATAACACGAAGTTACAATGGTTACAATTTTGAATAATTTTGTATTTTGTTTTTTTTATCATCAAATTCATGCTTATTTAAGATTTGACTACATGTAACACATAACCCTCTCTTTGTTCAATGTTTTATAGAAAGGGAGACAATTATTCATATCCTATGGGAGTGCACTTAAGTACAAAGCTTTTGGAATTGTTTTGAAAATCTCTTAAATACGCTTGCCATTCCCTTTTTTCAGCAAAAATGTTATTTTTGCATGTATTGTATAAGCAGGAATCTATCATAGAACTGATATGAATTTATTCTTTCTATTAAACAATATAATTATATACAAAACTAGATGTTTACACTGTGCACTATATGTTATGGCTCTAGTAAATTTGATTAAGGAATATTACAATTTTCAGAAATATATTGCTTATGGAAAAGGGAAACAATATCTCAATAAGTTTACTTTATTAATTACAAAAAATAGATAAAAGAGTTGAACTATCCTCAACCTAGATATATTTTTAAAACTAAATGAATTCCTTAAATAATGAATTGCCATTTCATCAATCACCTGCATTTTGCTATGGTGTTATGATAACATATATCAATCAGACGTTTACTCGGACAGTCCGACATCTCTGTCTGTCTGTCCGTCTGTCTGACTATGTCTGTTTGTCTGAGTATGTCTAGTCATTAGTTTGTTACAAACCTTTGCCATTACTCGTCCGTTTGGTGAGGTAATCGTCCGGGGGCCTCTCTGAGAACACATCAGCATTCTTTACAAACGCCTCCTTCAGAGCCTTGTAACCGTTGATGACCACCATTCGTTTACTACCTAACCGCAAACTAAACACGTCTCCATATGTCTGTCGTAGCCGCTTAAATAATTTGGTTTTGCTTCCAGACATAAAGAGTGGAAAATTTCCCACCAGTGGATACCCGGTAGGTCCAGGAGGACTGTTTCTGGGACCATAGAGCAGTTTTAGGAGAAACAGCAAACCTAATGTACCAAGGGCGACAGTCAGAGGATCCATACCAAAAAATGCATCCAACATTTCTACTTGTAGTGTTTGTTGTGCTTATGTGTAATTATACTACTCCTTTTTTATCCTCGCGTCATATATATTCTAGACTCTGACCCTAACCTTGACACACACACGCACACACAGTCACCTGATAGATGTGTCCTACAGTGACGTAATATTACCGCATTGAGGCAGAGTGTGTACAGATAAAACTAACTCCCCTTTAGGAATCCCCATACACCTGCCAACACTATATCTATGAATTTATTTTAACTGCATTGAATCAGCTTAAACCAACTCTATTCTGAAAAGAAGTCATTACATTTTGATCATGTCTATGCATTTGTTCATTATGCGTATACATGTGTTTCATAGTATTTCTCCAAAAGATCACCTGTTAAACTTTTTTAACTTCAAGGAAACAGAGTGTTAACAGAAGGGTTTGTATCAACATTTGGCCCTGTACAAGCAGGCGTACCAGGCTCGGTCCTCGGACCATTGATGTTTTTAATTTATATCAATGATATTGTAGATTGTGTTTCCAGTAAAGCTATGTGTATATGACACATAACTACATCACTAAAAATAATCCTATCGATTTGGTACAGAATTTTTCAATTGATATGAAAAATATAACTCATGTGCTTAGAAATGGGATATAAAATCTAATTCACTAAAACTGAGTCAGTGATTTTATTTAAAGGTAATTTGATAAAAATCATCAAGTTGATTATAACCTTTTATGATTGACCAATTACAGAATACAAAACACATAAACATCTGGGTCTAACTTTGAGTGATGATGCTAAATGGAATTTTCATATTTCTCGTGTTTATGAAAAACATTTTAAAAGAATAATTATTTTAAGGTTATTAAAACATAAAGTAGATACAAATATCTCACCATCACCTGATTACATCTTACATCACACCTATAATGGAATATGCTGATGTAGTGAGGGACAACTGTACTCAAGTTCAAAAAACAAATTAAATCTATTCAGTTAGAGGTCACAAGATTAATTACAGGGCAACGCAGAGGGACGTCACATGATAAATCATATCAAGAGTCAGGGTGGGAAACAATACACAGTAGAAGAAAACAACATAAGCTAACAGTAATGTATAAAAGTATTAATAATGAAACATAAAATTACCTAGAGAAATAATTGAACTGTACTTTCATGATGAAGATATAGATAGATATCTTTTGAGAACATGTGGCATATATCCTCCATTATGCCCATCCTCGATAGCCAGGGGTTACGCTTGCTTTCGCTCTCTGCACCACTGGTTTTTTTTTATCTGTTTGGAGATCAGATTTGTATCAGCTTTAGATGAAAAGGAAATATCATATTTCATCTCTGTGTAAGGCCCCTTCCCAAAGAATTGTTATGAGAAATACACTACTGGAACAAGAGTTATATTTGGTCGCTTTGTAAATTGAAAACCTACTTATTCCCAAACATTTGCCCCCTTTAAGAAATGTCATATGAGAAAATGTTATTTTAGACCGACTTTCATCATAGTATTTAACTTTGCACAGAATCTTTGTGTTAATGTTATCAAGGAATGTTTTGATAAAAATTACAAATTGAATCGTGTAAACTTGTCTCCAGGTGGAAGTGACAGACGTTTTGAAGTAGATTTGCCGGACGAAATTATATTTACATGAGATGTTTTGTACCTTGAATGTAATATTTGGTTATATATGGTAAATGTACATAATCGAGCATTTCAATGAAATCCTACTCCGCCAAATTGAACATTCCCTTTTCTTCTTGCTTCTTCCGTGGCCATGGAAAGTTATTACGATTTAGGCAAGCATTCAGAAGAAAAAAAACAAATAGTATTATCAAAAGAACAGAAAAAATAGTCGAAATTGTAAAGGAGCGGCTGCGCTCGAAAACTAATGCTGCGACCAAGACAAGGCTCGTTTTAGTACAAACTCCAGAGTGCATTAAATAATTATAACCTCAGAAAATATCATTTGGGACACAAACTGGACGTGTTCCCGGACAAACGGTACTTAAAAACGACATTAATAGTCTAGATAACCATCACACACAGACAGCTCCACAGGACTTAAACGAGGCAGCAGAGCATTTCCAAAGTGTCATCGGACGATTCATTCCAACTTTTCATGTGAGAAGGGTGCTACACAATGTAGTAAGGCTTTAATCTAGAAAAAATAAGTTTCTCAAATGACGTTGTATGTAGTTCCCCAATCGGGACGTCCCTGGTCCCAGTCTCTTTCGGAGGCAGACGAACAGTTGAGATTGGTCGTGGAGGAGTCCAGTAGGATACATACGATGGAGCCCTTCGGTAACTTTAGATGAAAACTTCGTACTGCTGTGTATGATGTTGGGTTTTTTCAAAGTGAGATTGTTGGTTTACTCTATTCACTAGCGTAATATTTAATGTGTAATATGCAGAACCTAACGAAATTTGCGAAAGATCTGTCTCGTACTTCTTTGGGAAATACATGTAGTATAAAAACTGGTACTTTCGAAATAGATATAGCTGCTCGGCTCTCAAAATTCAAGACGACCGCCTTTTGGCCATTGCTTTTTGTTTTTAGATTAGCTTGAAAAATCAAAATTCATAACTAATGACCTTGATTTTCAGTCCAAAAATTTAATGGATAACTAAGTACTGTACTTATTTGAGACAGATCCCTCCAGTACATTCTGAGAAGTACTGCTACCAAGATTTGTTTCAGCACTGACCATAATGAGTGACGGCTGTTTATCATATTCATCTAACTCGCATTATCTTAGTTTTAAATTTAAATAGACACGAGGTGTACACCAAAAGTTACGCTGGAAACATATAGGCTTAACGCAGATTATGGTATACAGAGTAATTATACAATGATAAAGAATTAAGAAATATAAAATACATGTAGTATGATGATCTGAAATTATTTTTTTTATAAAAAACGTTTAACATTTAAATGCACAAAAGGTTAGAAACAATTATTGTACTATGAAAACAAATCAAACCAATACAAATAAAATGTGTGAATATGGTTAAAATGACAGCAGTTTAGTCTCAATCTATTCATTCAATTACAGTTTGGACAAACAGTAAGATACCTTGAACACTATACAGCCTCACATCGTATGACTTCATATGTTTATTGTTAAGTTTGATATGTCAAAGTGTTTATCAAAATGCTGTTTAAATACAAACTCCATTTGCCTCCTTTTAATTTCCTTTCATGTGTTGTGTTGAATTATCTTTCAAAATAAAGAACCCGTCTTAGTCCTTAACTCAAAACATCAAATCAATAAGATTGAACAACCCAAACTGACTGAAAGAGCATTTTTAATGTATAACCTTTAATCTTCAACAGCGCATTACACAAAGAACGGAAGCATGCCTAATTGTTTGCTGGTATGGTGATGATATAATTATCTGACTGATTTGTATATATTGATGCATGCTTATCTTATCTTTACAGCCCTGAACTTGAACTCTCGAGGATGATTAACTACGCCTGGTACCGATTCCAGCGTAGGTAGGTTGCCAAAATCTTCTGGGAGAAGATCGAATCGCTGCACCATTGACGTGAGGAACAAGAAGAGTTCCATCCTTGCTAAACTTTCACCAAAGCATACTCTTCTTCCTTTATATATTAAAGTAATGTAGAAAAAAGGATTGACTATGCAATAGGAAAGTAAATGTCTATTATTCAATAAATTAGGATACAGAAAAAGCGTAATATTTCGTAAGGGATTTAATTTCGTTTATTTCATGGTTTTGTAAAAACCACGAAATATAATAAAACGACGAAATATAATCCCAACGAAATATTAAACACACGAAATATGAACTAAACGAAAATATTAAATAAACTATTCACTTTATTATAAATACATTATTGTAATTACATTTAGACAAAAGTCATGTTAAGCTGTGTAATTATCGTCACTGGCGAATTACTTGTAGCTTTTTCAATTGCATCATTAGATGCAGTTATTTGAATAGCTTCAACCTCTGTGAACTACTGACAAGGTAATGTACGTCTATATGAGTCTACAAAGTATACAATATGTGTGTATCGCTCTTTGTATATAAGCTATAGAGCGTGACGGATTTGACCGATACCCATCGAGCGAGTAAATCTCGCCGGATCGTACCTGTAATATATTCACATGCAATGTGTCGTCAGGCCTGTCTATTTTGACAGGCGTGACGACAGGGTTTTTAAATATTGATTCCACGAAATGTAATCCCATTGAATTTATTCCTCTTCAAAAACAATGAAATTTACCCCCAACGAAAATATATGCTTTTACAGTTTAAAAAGATAGTCTTAACGGCCCACCAACAAAGTAGGTAGCCCATAAATAGACTGTATGTATAGCAACAGTAGATATTCAAAAATTAGGAAAAGAAGGATAAAAATAATACAGAAAAGTGATAGAAGGGTCTAGTTGATTTAAAAAAACCTTAGCAGATCAATTCAAAATAGTTGTAAATACTTATGCTCACCTAACGAAAATGTGAGAACATAGTGCTCTTTTCCGTTGAGTTTCCCGTCTTCACCGATGAATCTGTCTGGGTTGAATGTATGAGGGTCCATAAACAGGGATTCGTCGAACGAAGCGGATTCAAGGTTAGGGACTATATAGTCGTCTGTACGCAATGTGTACCCTCGAAATGTGGTGTTGCATTTGACTCCATGTAACAGAGAATATGGGACTATGTTACTCATCCTCAAAGTCTCATGGATGAATGCATCAGTGTATGGCATTTCTGCTTTGTCATCCATTGACGGAGCTCGTGAAGGTCCAATGACATCATCAACCTCGTGACGTAATTTGGTCTGCACGTTTGGAAAATGAATGAGAAACAAGACCGCCCACTTAATGGTAGTGGCTGTTGTCTCTGTCCCAGCAACAAACATATTGTACAACACAATCGCCACATTTTCATCTGGAAATGATAATTTGTTTGCTCATTAATTTCATCTTGAAATCAAAGAGGCGTAAAAATATCAAAGTTTGATATAAGCAACATTTTTTAATGAAGACTTGAAATTCACAATTGAAACCGACATGTTTTCCCCCTCACAATACAATGGCAAGTCAGTGACAAAATACAGATATGACGTCAAAGATGAAACTATGGGAATGTTCAGCCATTCACAGCTTTGCTAAGTATTATGAATTATTCGTACATAACACAAGTTACTTTTAAGAGTTTTTGACTGATAACAAGGTGATAATGTAATAAATATATAGGCTACAAAACATTCACAGGCATAAAAAAAGAAAAAAAGAAAATGTAAAACAAAAAACTGATCCTTTAATTAACCGGTGACTTACCATCCAAGACCCCTGTCTTGCCATTAGCGATTTGTTCTTTTATGACGGCATCGATAAAGTCTCTGATATTGTCCCTTTCAAATGTAGCCCGGTGTTTGTCAATCTGTTCTTGCAGGAAACTTCTTACATTATGGTAATTCGTACTCATCGCCTCAACACCAGTCAAATTTTCAGGAAAATATCTATAAAAACGCGGAACAATAAACAGATTTCAAATGAAGTGAAATTTTGTCAAAGGACCGTTTCTTGAAACATGCTGTTCAATATCGTAATGTTCTATCAAGTCATGTTTTTCTCAACTGCATCAAATTTCTTATCTCAAACACTGTTTCATTATTTGATATGATTAATATCCTTTATCATTACATAACTTGATATGACAGGTGCTAGGCCGAGAAACTACTGTTTCCCAAGTGGTTGGTGCTTCCACAAGAGGTCAGTAGTTCTGGGATTGAAAATTGGTCTAGCCCGTTGCAGTTTCCTTTCCTATTGCAGTGGTGTCATCCACTAAACATGCAAGTACCTTATTCTGATATATTAAGATATTCGAACTTAGGGTGTACATTTGATGGAGTCAAAATAAAAAAAAAAAGGTTCTTAACGGGATTGGGAAAGCAGGTTTGTTGGTTATGGTTCAGAGGTCTCGAGTTCGAAGCTTGACATGGTCCCGTTCTTGCCGGGCATTTTATTGGGCATAATTGATATATTAACTGTTATGCGCTCATTGTAACACCTTGTGAATTTGTCTGTTTACGAGTTTCCACCCTCGCAACAGCGAAGTTTATCGCAAGACGGTGTCAACAGTAGATGAGGCAAATCAATGGGCACTTTAATGCGCCATGTTTGTCATACTACTGAAATGTCATAACCGGCCTCATCATTCCCACAGCGTTGAAATAATGTGGCCATGGACATTTTAGGTTGTCGCGTCTAAGTCATAACCTTTTAGTGATATGTAACCTGTAGTGGAGTTTTTGTAGGTCATATACCATCAGTGAACATTGGAACTATACGTCCTTATATTTTAGTTGCTTCGAAGACATAAAAATAAATGATTAAACTTAACCAACCTCTGTACATTTTTGTCGATCTGCTCTAATTGTTATTCATATGTTCTATCAAGTCAGATAATGTAAAGTGGGTAGATAAACAGCTACAAGTGACGAACTCTATTATCTATACATATATGGACTTTAACAGCACCTGGCTTCATCCTGTGATGTTATAATTGATTCAAATATATACAATAACGTATTGGCATAAGTCCATACTTTATAAATGGACGGTTATATTAATAGAACCCTGCACATCAACCAAACATTCCCATAACTATCCTTGAACTGTCTCCATCATTCCAGGTAAACAGATTTAGCATAAACACTAAGCACCACTAAAGCATAGAATGTACATCGTAATTCAAAGTTTGTAGTTACCGTAGAATTGGGAAGAAATTTGTGATGGCAGCTTTGGAAAGCGAATTAACAAAGTTGTCAATCATCAGCATTAATTTGTTGAACATCTCGTCATCATGTGCATATCTCTCACCAAAGGTAATGCTGCATATGATGTTCGAAACACTGATCTGCGCGGTCCTTCCCAGTGCAAAAGCGTCTCCAGATGATTTCTCCAAAACTTCAAGAAAGACGGATACCTCTTCTAGAATCTTAGATTCCATAGATCGTGTTCCGAATCCAATCTCTTTCATAGCACGCAATGAAAATGCCCGCGTCTGTTTCCAAGTCTCCCCGGAATTAGAGACCATACCTTATGTTTGATTAGAAAACATAAATTACAAAATGATTTCCAGTGAATGTATAACGTCATATCTTTATTAAAAGTACTCCCAAAATGAATTTGACTTTGTTGGCAACTGTTTGTTTTTCTGTGATATAATTTTTAAAGTTGACATACATTTGTTATGTAATATTATGTTGGCATTGATAAAATCAGCCGACCAGGGACAGTTGGACAACAGGTGTTTCAATGATACAAAATATAGATTGTCTGTTTGGTTGTGGTTTTTTTTTGTCCAAACTAGAGATACAAAATATTGATAAGAATGGCATGAACAATAGCTTGTTGGACGATTTTGTCTGGGTTTGTGCAATACATATTTTTGGGTTAAATGTTTTGTAAGCAGATTGGAAACTTTGTTGTTAGATCATTAACTTATGGTTATTTAAATGGTCAGTTACTAAACGGCAGTGCATCACTACTTGCATTGCTAAGATATTTCATGACAAATTAGCGGCCTTTGTCTCTTTTAAATAGTGTGTACAAATTTGCATCAGGATCTATAGCTTCATTATAGGAGACTTAAATTAGTTTTAGAAAAAGTGATCAACTCGGATCAGACAGGTTTCATATCAGGACGTTACTTGGGGCAAAATACTAGGCTTATCTATGAGAGCATGCAATATGCTGAAGAAAATAATATCCCTGGTATGCTACTATGAATTGATTTTGAAAATTTATAGATATAGTCATTTACTACTACAAATTTGGGAATTATTTGAGAAAATTGGGTAAAAATCTTAAATTCTAATCCTGATTGTTCTGCAATCAATCAGGAAGGAATAAGTTATCATCGTTCTTTAATATAAAACTCGGCTATCGCCAAGGCGATCCAATCGCACCTTGCTTTTTATACTTTTTTGCAGAGATTCGGATCAGAAATAATAGAAATATTACTTGTATCAATATTGATGACTGTCAAATTATAAATTCTCAATGTGCAGATGACAATTCTTTAATACTAGATGGAACAAAAAATCCTTGAAGAGAGCTGTTCAAGAGTTTAATCTTTATGCGAAAATTTCTAGTCTCAAAATAATGACAATTACAGGGATAACCCAAGTTGTTTTGATAGGTGGTTAAAAGTGTAGTAGTGATGTACTTCTTTCATTTTCTATAGAAATTGGTTCAATAATGGTATTACAATAATCAGTGATTTAGTTTAAAATATTAGAACTTGTTCCTTTTTCTCTTTCAATGAATTTGTGTGCTATTCGTGGTTAAATAACAAATTATCATCAGTATCAAGTACTAATGTTGAGCATAAATCAATATCTTAATAATTAAAATGTACCCAACAAAATGTTGAATTACCCAATCATACCATTAAAATATTGAGATAATTTTAATATATATAAAGGTCACAAAAGTTCTTTAAATTTCGTATTCAAAATAGTATCATTGAAACAGGACAAAATAAATGGGGAACTGATTTTGGTCATAATAATGAAAAGTGTTAAAAACTGTATGCTGTTCCATTCAGGGTTACAAATAACACGAAGTTACAATGGTTACAATTTTGAATAATTTTGTATTTTGTTTTTTTTATCATCAAATTCATGCTTATTTAAGATTTGACTACATGTAACACATAACCCTCTCTTTGTTCAATGTTTTATAGAAAGGGAGACAATTATTCATATCCTATGGGAGTGCACTTAAGTACAAAGCTTTTGGAATTGTTTTGAAAATCTCTTAAATACGCTTGCCATTCCCTTTTTTCAGCAAAAATGTTATTTTTGCATGTATTGTATAAGCAGGAATCTATCATAGAACTGATATGAATTTATTCTTTCTATTAAACAATATAATTATATACAAAACTAGATGTTTACACTGTGCACTATATGTTATGGCTCTAGTAAATTTGATTAAGGAATATTACAATTTTCAGAAATATATTGCTTATGGAAAAGGGAAACAATATCTCAATAAGTTTACTTTATTAATTACAAAAAATAGATAAAAGAGTTGAACTATCCTCAACCTAGATATATTTTTAAAACTAAATGAATTCCTTAAATAATGAATTGCCATTTCATCAATCACCTGCATTTTGCTATGGTGTTATGATAACATATATCAATCAGACGTTTACTCGGACAGTCCGACATCTCTGTCTGTCTGTCCGTCTGTCTGACTATGTCTGTTTGTCTGAGTATGTCTAGTCATTAGTTTGTTACAAACCTTTGCCATTACTCGTCCGTTTGGTGAGGTAATCGTCCGGGGGCCTCTCTGAGAACACATCAGCATTCTTTACAAACGCCTCCTTCAGAGCCTTGTAACCGTTGATGACCACCATTCGTTTACTACCTAACCGCAAACTAAACACGTCTCCATATGTCTGTCGTAGCCGCTTAAATAATTTGGTTTTGCTTCCAGACATAAAGAGTGGAAAATTTCCCACCAGTGGATACCCGGTAGGTCCAGGAGGACTGTTTCTGGGACCATAGAGCAGTTTTAGGAGAAACAGCAAACCTAATGTACCAAGGGCGACAGTCAGAGGATCCATACCAAAAAATGCATCCAACATTTCTACTTGTAGTGTTTGTTGTGCTTATGTGTAATTATACTACTCCTTTTTTATCCTCGCGTCATATATATTCTAGACTCTGACCCTAACCTTGACACACACACGCACACACAGTCACCTGATAGATGTGTCCTACAGTGACGTAATATTACCGCATTGAGGCAGAGTGTGTACAGATAAAACTAACTCCCCTTTAGGAATCCCCATACACCTGCCAACACTATATCTATGAATTTATTTTAACTGCATTGAATCAGCTTAAACCAACTCTATTCTGAAAAGAAGTCATTACATTTTGATCATGTCTATGCATTTGTTCATTATGCGTATACATGTGTTTCATAGTATTTCTCCAAAAGATCACCTGTTAAACTTTTTTAACTTCAAGGAAACAGAGTGTTAACAGAAGGGTTTGTATCAACATTTGGCCCTGTACAAGCAGGCGTACCAGGCTCGGTCCTCGGACCATTGATGTTTTTAATTTATATCAATGATATTGTAGATTGTGTTTCCAGTAAAGCTATGTGTATATGACACATAACTACATCACTAAAAATAATCCTATCGATTTGGTACAGAATTTTTCAATTGATATGAAAAATATAACTCATGTGCTTAGAAATGGGATATAAAATCTAATTCACTAAAACTGAGTCAGTGATTTTATTTAAAGGTAATTTGATAAAAATCATCAAGTTGATTATAACCTTTTATGATTGACCAATTACAGAATACAAAACACATAAACATCTGGGTCTAACTTTGAGTGATGATGCTAAATGGAATTTTCATATTTCTCGTGTTTATGAAAAACATTTTAAAAGAATAATTATTTTAAGGTTATTAAAACATAAAGTAGATACAAATATCTCACCATCACCTGATTACATCTTACATCACACCTATAATGGAATATGCTGATGTAGTGAGGGACAACTGTACTCAAGTTCAAAAAACAAATTAAATCTATTCAGTTAGAGGTCACAAGATTAATTACAGGGCAACGCAGAGGGACGTCACATGATAAATCATATCAAGAGTCAGGGTGGGAAACAATACACAGTAGAAGAAAACAACATAAGCTAACAGTAATGTATAAAAGTATTAATAATGAAACATAAAATTACCTAGAGAAATAATTGAACTGTACTTTCATGATGAAGATATAGATAGATATCTTTTGAGAACATGTGGCATATATCCTCCATTATGCCCATCCTCGATATCCAGGGGTTACGCTTGCTTTCGCTCTCTGCACCACTGGAATATGTCATGGCAAAATTTAAGGCACGAAGATATCTGTTTGATTGGTCTCAGGTAAAAAAAAACCTGACCAATCGCTAAGCTGATACCTGGCCTTTGAAGATTAAAAAGGAGAGACGCCCGACCTTCAAATCCTGTCAATTTTTACCGTTACGTGACCGCGAGATTCTTTGATGTACATCAAAGGATCGAACTAGTCTTCTTGACTCATCAGCAAGGTGGCGCATACTGAGCCTTCAATTTTGCTATGACATATTCCAGGGTGGATATCGAGGGTGCCATTATGCCGTACTGTAAATTATAATGAAAGTTTATTCCCTTCCATGTTTAATGGATTTAATAGAATAGCTCCTGATATTCATAATATTAAATCTACCAAGCATTTCATAAGCTATTTATGCCAAAATCATTATGTACAATCTGAAACAACTGATGTTTTCAATTTTTCTGGAACGATAAATTAATCATAAATAGGGCCGTTTTGTGTGGCCACATTTTAAATGAAAACGTCTCTAGATACGGGTACATGGGTCAGGTTGTACTTCACCATTACTTACAAATAGTTTACATTTCAACGTGACACAACAAAACAATCATGAAATCACTAAAAGCCGCTTTTCGAAAAACAAATACATCTTCCGATTGCACTTTTAATATCGTAAATATTTATGAATAGGTCATCCCACCAATGGGTGTATACCCGGTAGGTCCCGAGAACTGATGCTGCATGAGAAAATACACGTTTTAAGAAAAACATTACAGGGAAACTATATTATATCAACAGCGACAGTCATGCAATAGAGTCATGCTTAACTCAGTAGTAAAGTTCACCGGTACCACTACCTTGACAGGTATTGTCGCTCGAGTTCGTCGATTTAATCTCTATGTATGACATTTTTATTATTTTTTTTATGTTTTTGTTTTAAGATATGCGTGTGTACTCTCTGCGCGGTTGCGATACATAAATTGCCCCATCAATCCTATTTGACCTACTGACAATGTACAGATAACCAGTTGCCCTATTCTCGAATATGCACAGTGAAGGTCACACAACACATTTTGTTAAAATAAGAGGCATAAAGGGCGGAACAATACAGGTAATTCTACTACGTACTCGGAAAGCCACACACATTCTCTTTCCATTATAAATGACTGGTACAGCCGATGTTGATATATTTGTTTATAGAGAAAAACCTCAACTTGACGTGTCGAACGTTACAAACCTTGACGTTAACGTTACGGCTGTGAAATATGCGCATGAAATGTGTTCTGGAACCAACTTGAATTTCCTTCCAATGATACCAGGAGGTACTGGCATGGTTGGCCTCCAGAAAGCTAACGCAAAAGATGTATGTCAATTAAAAGCTTCCAAATTTCAAAACTGTAATTCCGAGGTGTTAATTAAAACACCGATTCTGCGCACTAAACACCTTCTAAATGATAACAAGTTCGATAAGTTTACTCTATATTTATATATAAACTTTATTTATTTTACAACAATTATGAAACAAGTTATTTCAACTTATATTAATCACTCTTGTTGGCC